>LT658469.1:0-30465 GCA_900128575.1 Stramenopiles sp. TOSAG41-1
ATCAGCTGTGAGTCTTAGTAACCTTAAAATTATTTTAATTTAACCTAAGTTATATATTATTCTTCAGCTTCTTCTTCTTTACCACAAAACAGAAACAACAGCCTTTTTTTCTTTTCGTTCTTTTTTCTCTTTCTTTTTTCTGATTTCTGGATTCGTCAAGAGTTCGGCATATCATCCCTAAAAAATCACATCGCCATTGGCTATATATTTATTAGGCATTTTGTGTTGTCCGTAGAAATATGGAGTCTTGGGTATATGGAATAATTTTCACTTTTATTGCTGCTTTTGGTTCTACAACTGGTTTAATTTTGCAGAAAATCGCTCATAGAGTAGAGCAGTCGAAAGAGGAGCAAGGCATTCCACAACCAAAATGGAATGGAATTCCGTGCAACAAATATTTTTTGTGCGGATTTATATTTTTAGCATTGATACCGTTGCCATTTGAATTTTTAGCTCTAATGTATGCTGGTCAATCAATAATTTTACCAACTGGCACGGGTTGCACTGTTGTGTTCGGGCAGTTGATCGCACCTGCAGTGTTGGGAGAGAAGTTAACAAAGTTGGATTTGTTGGCTACATTACTCATATCCATTGGCGTTGTAGTTTCTATTGCATTTGGAACCCATGTGACGCCGCATTATAGTGCCNAAGAACTAATGTTGCTTTTCACGGAGACCGCCTTCATCGCTTCATTAGTAACAACAACAATGTTGACAATCGCTTGCTTAACAATATTTCACATCGAGAAATTGTATGTTCGGGTGCCTGCACCAGCGCGTATACCGCTTTTGGCGTTTGTCCCATCCGCTATTGGGGCAATACAGATCACATGCTTTAAGGTTTTGAGCGAACTCACAAAAAATACGTTTACAGGCAAACTTGTAACCGTAACTACCAATGCAACAGGCACAGTTGTTTCCTCTCAATCTTATGAAAGGACCAATGAGTTCTTAAAGCCATCTTTATACTTGTACTTGTTCCTTGTTATAGTCTTGGCCATTCAACAGCTGAGTTATCTAAACCGTGGGCTAGCCCGTCATACCGCAATTAAGTTTCTTCCAACTTACAATACCCTGCTACTAATGGTAGGTGTAGCAAATGGAGCAATATTCTTTAAAGAATATACTGCTTTTCATCCAGTATTTTTTCCAATCGGCTGCCTGCTGGAAATCACGGGTATATTAGCGTTGTCGTGGAAAGCAAAAAAGCCCGAAGAGAGTGATGCAAAATCAATATCGGCAAGACCTATTGAAATTATCGATTCTAAAAGTGATAAGGGTGCAGACGAAGATAACGTGGAATTGAGGACTATTCCGAATCCTCTGCAAAGTTAAGTATGAGGAGTAGACCCCATTTCAAGTTAGGGTTAAGTTCATTCGATAGTGCAGCTGCTCATAATATTTTTTTTCCTTTTATGAAATATCTACATTAACTTCAACTTAAAGAAAACAAATTTAAAAGAATTATAAAAATTATTATAACAGAGTGGAGACGGACACATGTAATAGTCGAAAAGTCAGTTTCAGGCAAATGCGATAACTTTTTTAACTTTCAATTCACCAATTAGCTGCTCAATAGCGAGACGTTAGCGTTAATTGCATTACTGGAATTCTGGAAGAGGTGCATCAAAGTCGAATGTATCACCATCAAATTCTGGAAATAACGAAGTCGTTTTTTCAGCCACGACGTTTGAAGGGAAAGACTCTATAATCCCTATATCAAAGTCATTATCTACCCTTTCTTCGTTACTTTCATGCTTTGCTAGCTTATGTTTCCAGGAGTCATTATCTGTTTGCCGTTCTTCCAAAAGAAGCGACCGTTTCCTTTTACCAACATTGGATATTTCATCATCAGCTACTGAGCTATTCCCAAGTATAGTGATAGAAGTTTGATAGTATCCTCCATCTAGTGATAGTAAAAATGTAGCGCACGCTCTTTTTGTCACGATCGTACCATGACGATTTATAAATGCATGCTCTTTCAAAATCTTCTTTAAAGTATATGTTCTTGTTTCGCCAATGCTTTTATCGAAAACATGCGGTATCGTGTCATTTTTGAATAGCATTTTCCCGAGCGATTTTAACAACGAACGCAGAGAAGGCGCTGTCATAATCTTTGCAAAAACGTCACCAGAGTTGTTACACCACATTTCATTTGCTTCTTTCTCATTTATATATTCCTCCATTTTCGGAGATACAAGAAACAAAGATCTACCGTAAGAGGTAACTCTTGTGATACTAGTTGTGTCGTAACATTCTTTTATGGTTTTGTCTGGTATTAGTGACCTAAGACTCACGTTTGACAACTCACTAAATCTCACCCAAGGCTCAAACTTCAGCAAAGACTTATTATTGGTCTTTTGCATGATTTCAGAAATACAATCGAAAGGTATTTTAAACGTAGCGGCAAGTGATAATGCTTCTGACATAAGAAACACAGATTTACGTCTCGTTGCTATCCACAGCCAGTGCTTGCACCAAGCTTGCACAGCGTTGTGCACTGCGCCGCCTGTTTTGACGTTAGTGCCTTTTAAGTTAACTTCCTGTAGTATGCTATTTTTGATCATTTTTGCTGGACCCGTATCTTTCTTACTTTCTTCAACAAGATTTTTTGCATCTTGATATAGTTGATCTGTTTGTTCTTGTGACTCCGCAGTTGGCCTACCAACTTTCACGGCTACAGAGACGCAAGCCAAACCAAGGCGTTTGCATCTGCGGCAGACGGGAGCGCTTCTATCGCACTTTGTGCGAGCTTTTCGGCAAGCAACACAATTATACTTTAAGCGCTTAGTCTTCATTGCGCCTTTTAAATGATACGCTTGATCGCTCCGAACTTATTTCCTTCAACGTTTTGCGAAACATTCAGGCATTCAGAAATTACACTGTAACCAACACCTGATTTACCGATATACTAAGAAAATTATGTTAATTTATTCATTATTATTCTCTTCTTTCTTTTTTCTTCTTTCTTCAGTAATAAAAACAGATAGTATATAATTGTAATTTTAAGTACACTCTCACTACCCTCCCCCCTAACTAATTTATTCTTGATGAGGTATGGTCCGTCACAAAAATGGACTTGAATACTTAACTAAAAAAACAAATAAGGTAGCTCCCCGCTACCCGCTAGCTAGCTGCTAGCTAGCTGCTAGCTAGTGCTAGCTAATAATGTAGGTGTTGTTGGCAACTACTGGATGATGGCTCTCCTCATTTTCGTACTGCGATAGAGACTAGCACTAGCACCACTTATTCTAAATGATAGGTGCCATATCGCAGAAATGGAGGATGAATGATGTTAGTGAGGACGTAGGATGGTGATGCATGGCGACATTTACCAATATTCATAACTAATATAAAATATAACTACTTATTATTGTAAACCCCCCCCCCTATTATTTCCATCACAAGATATGATGATAAGAAAAGAGGAGAAAGGTGATCCAATCAAGCCTGTTATATGCCAATTTTTGTGTTAGTCCCGAAGGGCCAAAAACACGGGCATTACTTCTTCTCAAGATGCGTATGGACATAATCTTTGGCTCGCTTAGGAATCTTGAAACCTCGAAACCCTCGCTTTTGCTGCGACGATGGTGGTTTCCATGATTTTGAACGATCAGAACGCACTTGATCCAGCAGATTGTTCTTCGCAGTTACAATTGGTGTTTCTTCCAGATCATCTTCCTTACTCACACTTTCTTCGACGTATTTGCCTTCAACAATCGAATCGTCGGATGCACTTAGTTTTAAGGAATTAAAACCAATGTCGTCATCGAGACTTTCATCTTTCTTCCCCTCATTCTCTGCAACATTGTCACATCCAACTTTGCCCTCATCAACAGTAGCAGAGCGTGCGTATCGAAGCGCTTCAGCCAAGGATGCCTTCGGCAATGACTTCTCCGATTGAATTTTCATACCAGCTACATTCGGATCTTGGAATTCAGTTGAATCTTTCCGAAGAATGCCCTTATCACGCCGTGAGGTGCTTGGCTGACTTATTATAGGGTCAACGGCACTAGACTTCGAAATCACTGATGTTGTAGAAGACGCCGTTGAAGGGCGGCTAGACGTGGAGGCAGCAGCCTCTATACTTGCTAGGTTGTGTTTTTGTACATGTTGTATTTTTTTCCGATAACTCTCAATCAAAGAATCCACATCTTCCAAAGGTTTTATGCCAGTATTATTGTAACCATTTACGCCACCCAGCATACTTCTGGAGCGCCTACTTGACAACATTCTGGGTGTCGGCCTCGGCAACTTCTCATCATCTTCATCATCATTTTCAAATATCTTCTCAGCTAATGATCTAGTGAAGGATACCGCAGAGGATGCGCTGGAAGATACTATAGCACTTTGCCTACTGGGGGCATGAATGCTTCTGTCGGAGAAAAGGCTTTCAACTCCACTCCTATCGTCACCGAAAGTGCTAGTCTTGTCGGTGCCATTCTGTTCCATATTTTTCCCTTCTTTGTGACTTGATCTACGCCTTGTGCTATTACTTTTTTCACGCGCAACTTTACCCGTGGCAACGTTGATCGCAGGGTGCTTAGCCTGATTTTTCCTTCTAACAATTCGATCTTTACTACCCTTGCTATTTTCCTTGTTTTCATTGATAGAATCCGAAGATGCTACAGGCAGGCCAGGGGGCTCGAAAGTGTCATCGCCGCCAAAGCGGGCAACAGAATGACCGTCGTAGACAGCCAAGCTCTTCATAGATTTACACAAACGTTTCGCTATTTTTTCTGAATGTGATATTGGATTACCACCCAGGGTTAAGGATACGAGGCCCTTAACTCGCTGCAATGAAAACACATCCCCCTCTTCCGAAATTCGGTTATCGCCAATATCTATCACATCAATGTTTCTGAATTTGGCGATTATGGGTTCCACGTGCGTAAAACGATTGTTGGCGGCATGGAATTCAGATAGCGAGTCCAAACGAGGTATAGTTTTCCAATCACTTAAACGATTATGATCAACCCGCAAGATGTTAATATTCATTTTGTTACATAGTTTTGTCAATTCCTTCAAGGATGTAAGACGGTTGGCGCCCAAATCTAATTCCTCTAATAATGGCAATTGACCTACACTCTTGTGTAATTCCTTCAAATTGTTGTTGCGCAAAATTAACGTCTTTAGCGACCCACCCAAGGCTTCTAGGCCAGCCAGAGAATTCAACTGATTGCCACCTAGATCCACAAATTCTAGGTTTCGACATGCACTTAGCTTCAAAATACCTGGCGTAAGCTTTTCCATGATGTTTGTATTCAAGCGCAGTTCACGCAATTTTCGTAATACGCGTAGGCAAGAGGGAAAACACACTAAATTGTTTCCGTTCAAGTACACTACTTCTACATTAGGCGTGCCATCAAACACATAAGAGTCCATTAGCTCCGGACCGAGCATGTTATTGTGCGCTCTTATTTCTCGCAACTGTTTCAAACCTTCCAGCTTGTCCAAGTCTGACAAGCGGTTGAACGAAACGTCTAAGGTACGAACGTTGCTCGCTTTGCTGCCGTAACCGTCAATTGAAGTTATTCCACAGTTCCGGACGTCAACAGTGAACTCGTCGCATAATTCTTTTGCTTTCTGAAGAGCCTCCGGCAACTTTACATCATGAGCTTTTCCCATCAAAGCATTTAAAATTTTAGAATTAAGCATAATTGCAGGCATTTTTCTTATTACCCCGGCACCACTACCGATTGCATTTTTTTTATTAGTAATTGTTTTACCAATTCTAGACAAACTTGTTGTGTCGGCAAGTTCCCTTATTCGCCGTGTGTCCATCGTACTCTAGTCACTTAACCAGTTGACCAATGAACCCTGCACTTTGATTTACTAATTTGTTTCTTCGATCGCCTCAATGCAGTGGAAAATATTCTTTTCTGTACGACTCCAATAGATTTGTATCTGTAATATTTCACTGTGCACTGCTTGAAGGCTTGGACGTATGTTGTCAAACTCCTTATTAATTTGTACCACCACTTCGTTCAAACGCTCAACGTTCTTCGTTACACGATGGACAAGACACCGTTGCTGAGCTTCAGAGGGATTTTCCATACAAATATCCCAGGACTGGCGTGAAGAAAAATGCACACCTGGCGAGTAGTGTCGTTTCCCACCGCATCCCTAAATGTCACTGAACTTGGGTTTCTAGAAGAGTCATTCATTATGTTATTAAGAGCTTCATTCACTACTAGCTCTAGTCTATTATTTTATTATTATTATTTATAATAATAATAAACCAATATCTTCTTCTTCTTCCTTTTTCTCTCTTCTTATTCTCCTCTTTTATATTTTTTATTTTTTTATTATTTTTTTTTCAAAAAAAAAAAAAATTTTTCCATATTCTTCAAGAGGAAAAAAAAACCTTATTAAATAACCTATTTTTTTAATTATGTATTACACACCTACGTATTGCTAGCTAGTAGTAGTTATTTTAAAAAAAAAAGCAAAAAAAAATACTAGCCTACTACAACAAACAACGACGAAGGAAGTTCAAAAAGTTTGTAGTAGTAAAGAAGGGAAGCAAAAGGAGAGTGTGTGAGAGGAAAAGAATAAGAAAGGCATTCTTCCTTGCGCCTATTGATAGGCATCGAGTCTACGACATTAACTCAGAGTAACCACCACAAAATATAATGCATGAATATGGTGGAGGAAGACATTAAAATAACGACATACGTGATTATCTTTTTTAAAATTTGGACCGGTCCTTGCTGATTGCACTTCGAATATGGAATAGTCTAAGAAGCACATGTAATCCTAGGATAAGTTTCATCCACCGCCGAAGTAAACACGTGGACAGTCAGTCGTCTGTTGTACTTCATATCCTACAACGCATCGCTAGCTAGCCCGTTCTCACACGTGGACAGTCAGTCGTCTGTTGTACTTCATATCCTACAACGCATCCCTAGCTAGCCCGTTCTGGCGATTCGGTCGCACAGTGGACTACGAAGCTACCAGGAGTGCTCGTAGTAGTGCTAGCTCTAGTAGTGTGCTAGCACTGTGGAATATGGTGCAATGCATCTCTGGATCCGAGATTGCGAGTGGTAGCTAGGCATTGTTATGCCATAGTCGCGCCTATTATTAGTATTTATTGCAAAAAGGGAGAATAATATTATACTGTATATAGTAATATCCTCGTAGTAGGGAGAAGATGATACGACGCGGAGAAGAACGGTAGTATAATAAGTAGTGGTAGCCTAGTAAGAAGAAAAAATAATATAATAGAAAAACAACACAACAAAAATAATAAACAAAAAAAAAAATGGATTATTTTATTCGCCGCCGCAACAAGGCAATGGTTGTAAGTTGCCCGAGTTTGTCCTTCGACTAGTCGCTGTTTGCCCCGCCGCGCTTAGGTACACGTTCGTTCACATACCCGACAACATCAATTAAAGTAGCAAGTCAGCAGAAAAACGCAGACACCATGAGGCGCTTAGCAACAGTATTTGCCACCGTGCTTTTGGTATGTGTGCTTTCCTCGGCGATCGTTACAGCCGTAGATAAATCAAAGTTCAGAACTTGCGACCAAACTGGGTTCTGCAGAAGACACCGAAAGCACCAACCGAAATCCCATTATCGCGTGGATGCTTCGTCCATTGTTAAAGAAAATGGCCGGGTCAAAGCGACGTTGGTTGGAGGTCCAGCTGAAGCCGTGCCATTGCCAATCGAAATTACGTTTCTGACCACGGGCGTTGCTCGTGTAAGGATAACTGATCCGTCCAAAGAACGCTGGCAGCCCCCCGAAGTCTTATTGAGCAAAGATATTGCGTTCACGGAGTATACGGTGGCAAAAGAGGACGCATCGTTGGCTATTTTCTCTTATAGTACTGATGGTGTAGTGAAGTCAGTAGTGCTGCACTTTAGCCCATTTAAAATCGACTTTCAAGTGAAGGGGCAAACAATGCTGTCGATCAACAGCGACAATATGTTTCACTTTGAACACACAAGAAATAAAGGTGACGTTGCCGCTGCTGATAGCACGGAAGCGGAGAAAACTGAAGAAAGCAAGCCGCAGTCTGAGAAGAAAATCGTTGACTACAACGAACACGGGCATGCTATCTATGAGGACGGTACTACTAGCGCGGACGAAGCAGATCCTACTCAAAATGCTCCAGACGCAGTTGAACACGAGTCCAATGACGGAGCTTGGGAGGAGTCGTTTGGTGGACATCAAGATACGAAACCATTCGGTCCTCAAAGTGTAGGCGTTGATATGTTTTTTCCAAATGCCAAGCATGTATATGGTATACCTGAGCACGCAACAAAGATGGCGCTGAAATCAACGATGGGTAACACTCCTGGTGGGTATTCAGAGCCATATCGGCTTTACAACTTGGACGTCTTCGAGTACGATCTTGATGTACCAATGGCATTGTATGGCAGTATCCCCTTCATGGTTGGGCATAGTAAATCTGGTAAGTTTTTCTCTAGTTAGCGGTGACAGTGGCGGCATTCGCGATGCTCTTATGCTGTATTCCTTTAATTAGATCAAGACAAGGACTAACATAATATAAATCTGTTGTAACAAACTGGTAGGAACCGTTGGAGCATTTTGGTTTAACCCCACAGAAGCTTTCATTGACGTTGACCCTCGGGATGACGGCACTCAGACGCACTGGATATCAGAAGCCGGCCTATTCGATCTGTTCTTTGTGCCCGGCCCTTCACCAATGGAAATTTACAGCCAGTATTCAAAATTGACAGGAACGACACAATTACCTCCACTATTTTCCCTCGGATACCATCAGTGCAGATGGAATTACCGCGACGAAGCGGACGTGAACCTGGTGAATGGCAAGTTCGAGGAGCACAATATGCCATACGATGTTTTGTGGCTGGATATTGAACATACAAGAGGCAAACGGTATTTTACGTGGGATAAAAATCTATTTCCAAATCCAAAAGAAATGATTGAAAAAGTAAGCTCGTACGGGAGAAAAATGGTGACGATCGTCGACCCGCATTTGAAACGCGAAAGTGGATATCATATCTATGACGGAGCGCGGGCAGCTGGACACTTGGTCCAAGACAAAGATGGGAACGAGTTCGATGGGTGGTGTTGGCCAGGCTCCAGCGTCTATTTGGACTTTACAAACGAAAATGCTCGATCCTGGTGGGCTGATCAATTTGCCGTAGATAAGTATGAAGGGAGCACCTTGGATTTATACACATGGAATGACATGAACGAACCAAGTGTATTCAATGGTCCAGAAGTCTCTATGAGAAAAGACGTAAAGGCTGTAAATGGTCAAGAGCATAGGGAATGGCATAATTTATACGGATTTTATCAACAGATGGCAACTGCGGAAGGTCAGATTAGACGTAGTAATGGCAGGTCTGAGAGACCTTTTGTTTTGTCAAGGGCATTCTTCTCTGGCAGTCAGCGCTACGGTGCTATATGGACGGGAGATAATGCAGGAAGATGGGATCATTTGGAAATGGCAGGTCCGATGCTTTTGTCCTTCAATATTGGCGGCTTACCTTTTATCGGTTCTGATGCTGGTGGATTTTTCGGAAACCCTGATGCGGAGCTAATGACACGTTGGTTTCAAGCGGCTGCGTATGTATTTTTCTCACCCCACTTTACAAGTACCCAAGACTGCCATGGTTCCATATGACTAACCGATTTGAATCCTGCTTTTCCACTAAAAGATACCACCCTTTCTTTCGCGGTCACGCACACCATGATGCAAAGAGGCGAGAACCTTATGTCTTTGGGGAACCTCACACAGAACGGATGCGTCAAGCGATAATTTCTCGATACCAACTTTTACCATTATGGTATACCCTATTTTATAAGTCCCATGTTAGTGGTGCGCCAGTTATGCGTGCGCTGTGGATGCACTACCCCGACGATGAGAGTGTATTTGGTATGGACGATGAATTTTTAGTAGGATTTGACTTGCTAGTTAAGCCGGTTGTGAAGCCGGGAGTAACGTCTATGCCTGTATATCTACCGGGTGGAAAAACTCAGAGATGGTACGACGTGAAGACCCACCAAGAATTTGTTGGCGGTAATGTCAACGCAGCAGCTCCTATCGAGCGTATACCAGTGTATCAGCGTGGTGGTAGCATTGTTCCAAGGCAAATGCGTTTGAGACGAAGTAGCGGTCTGATGCATTATGATCCGTACACTTTGTACATTGCGCTGGATTCAACCAATAGCGCAAGTGGGGATTTGTATCTAGATGATTTTCACACATTTGATTATGAGAATGGTGTATTTGCCCTCCGCAAATTCACATTTGTCAATGGCAAACTGACGAATTCAAATGGTAGTGATACTAAGGGAACTTACAAGCCAGATAATATGATAGAACGAATTGTCATAATTGGTATCAAGAATTATAATGGCGATAAACCTATCAAAGTTGTTGGCAGCGATGATGCACTACAAGGGCAATACAATTCCGACAATAATGTGTTAACTATACGTAAACCTGGCCTGAAGGTGGTGGATGACTGGGTATTGGAATTATGATTTTAAGAAGAAAGTACACCTACGATCTCTTGGACTACTACACTATTGGCAAGATGTTTACTTTTGAAAGAAATTTACAAAAACACGTATATATATTAAAACACGTATATAATAAAACACGTATGATACCACAGAGATAAATATATACACCCGTATGTTTCTGTGAAAGAGAGTACACAATATTTTACACACATTATTTTTAAAATGCCATGATTTACTACACTTTGTATTTTTATAAGCGAAATATAATTTTTGGTATTCACACCAGAGGAAGAAACCACAAGTCAACCATTCTTCTTCTTCTTTCCCTTTCTTTTCAGTAAGCGTAAATCTCGCTTCACAGCAACCTGGGTGGAAACAGCAATTTTGTCCGACAACGCGTCTTCTAATGCAGCCAGATCCTCATTTTTTATATTAGAAAACATTTCGTCTTCACCCCCAATCAAGTTCCATGTTCTAGAAGGCAGCGGAGAAAGTGGTATTTGAATACATTCTTTTTTGTTTTTGCCTGTTGAGCCTATGAAATTTGTAACAATATTTGGGCAGGACTTTTCAACAGCCCTCCTTAACACGTCACTATCAGTTGTAAAATGGGTCACATGGCTATTTGATATCATCTTGCAAACATTAGAACCGGTGACAAATGGTCGCTGCTCCAATATGTCATGTAAATTTATGCTATTCAAGTTTTGATTTGTTTCTAGAATTTTATGAAGATTCTTATCTGACATGTTTATTCTGCAGAAGTCCACTTCTTTTAAATTGCCACAAGCAGAGCATAGTAGAGATGAAGCGCCAAGAGGCCAGTTTGGCAAATTGTGCAGCACAAGTACTTGAATCTTATCTATCGGTTTATATGCAAGTAGTTTTGCTGTCCGCTGTGTAATTCCGCGCAAGTCAACTAGCTCTAGCCTTTCCAACTTTTTGCGGAGCATGCAATCTATTTGCTCGTCGATTGATAATAAGCGGCCGCAATATAACCCAGGGTCAGGTATTTTATCGTAATATTCTGTACCAGCAATTTTACCACTTGCCAAATATATTTTTTTTTGCCTTTTGCCTTCTGCAACTTTTAAATCTGGCCATAAGTCATCTGTAATGCCCGGCAAGGACATCAACGTTAAATCTTTCAGATTTGGCGCTCGACTGAGCAAGATTTTCACCCCTCGATTGGTAATTAGGCTCATGTTCGATAAAGCCGCTCGGGTTAAATGTAATGCCGAAGCACCATGCATCCTCCAGACGTCAATTGATAGCGCAGATGGCCCAGGCACTTTAATTACAGTCGCCATATCGATACGTGTCCCAGTCCGTCTAACACATGCAGGGGAAAGGGACACAACTTGATTTTCGACTATGTCCTTAAGAACGTGTTTGCTGTTTAAGATGTTGACAAACTTACCACTATCAACTTGTATTTGAAGTTCGATTGACTTTATCCCTCTTGACATTCGTTTTTTGATGGATCCTTTCCAACCGACGCTGTGGAGGCCTCTGATGAACAAGGGTATCTTGCATCGTTCATAGACACCCGTTTCAACGCAACGGGTACAAAAACGTATCCAGAAAACCATACGTTGGGATATGAACACATTGCACACATTTTACTTAGCTTTTCTTTTTTATCTCTCATCTACTACTACTTCTATTACAACATCCACCGTAATAATAAAAAAAATCCCCATCCATTATTTCATAGACTATTAATGTTGGTGGGTTTTCATTTACTTTTTAGCCAGGAGGCTAGCAGCACTAAAAAAATACCTCCTCCTCCTCTGTAGCACATTAGCATAGCGCTATTTATTTAGAGCTACTAGCTACTTGCTAGCTAGCACTAGCATCTCCATAAAAAAAAAAAAAGGATAACTTGCTATTTATTTCATTTATTTCTATTTCAAAATTTTTTATTTTCTTCTCCGTCCTTTTTTTCTCTCTTGTTTTTTTTTCTTCAGAGTGAGTAGAAAAAAGGTGTGTTTAATACGAGAGAAAAGGTCTGCTGTGCAGAGCCTCAGACATTCCGACAGCCTACAACAACACAAGCATATAAATTGAGCTACACCAACCATGTATATAGATAAGACAGATGATTTTTTTGAGCTTGTGCGAGAGGCAAAGTCGCACTTATCCCCAGGAACACCGGAAGCGCCCACTGACGATAAGCTATTTGACGAAGAGAAAGACCAAAGTTTAGCGACAATACGGGAGTTCCATTCCCTTTCTAAACGGGTCTTAACTGGCATCACGCGGATGACAGACTTGCTTGACGATAAGTTCGGTGCATATGTAGCCCTCGCCCGGGATAGCTTTTTCGTGCTTGACACTCCTCGGCTTTCGATGGCGGAGAAGGAGGAAGTAGATTCAATAGTTGAAGACTTTTGCAAAGTGAGCAACTTGCAATTGAAAGAAATTACAATATTAGCGAACTCGTGCTCAAAGCAGAAAAGCATTACTTCTACGCAGGTGAAACACTCGAAGGAGCTAGTTTCGTTTTTGACTAGAAATTTCAAACAAATAGTGAAGAAAATACACAATATGAAAAAATCATATGCAGCCGAACTGAGAAAACAAGACGAACCCTTATGCCCTGACGATTTGCCAACTAACATGATGTCTCCAGTCGGGCAGCTCTGCGGTGAAAGTGATGAAAAAAAGGAGAATAATTCAGTAGGTTTTCTCGGGGCGGCATCGATGGTTGCTTCAATTGGCAAGGTTGCAACTCAAGGTGAACCTAAAAGCATGGATACAAGACCCGTGGAAGTATCTTCGACCAATATTATGAAAGCGGATGATATTGAAAATATAGACGACGAAAACTTCAAGTCAAGAATTGAGCAGGAAAACAAACAGATGATGGCAGAATTTGAGAATGACTTTGAAGAAGCGAGGAAGATGGAAACAAAAATGATGGAAATAGCTGAGATGACACAAATATTTGGTTCTGCTGTAAAAGAGCAACACGAAATGATCGAGCGAATTGGCGACGATGTTGATAATAGTGTTGAAAATGTTGTACGCGGCAACAAACAGCTGATTAAGGCAGAAGAAAATACAGGCACCGGTAGTCGCTTCTTGGTCTATGTTTTGTTAATCCTTTCGTTCGTGCTGTTATTTTTAGATTATTTTTCTTGAGCTATCGTTCTTGGCTAGTTTTTGCCCAAAGTGGAAAGTTGATGGATCAAAATGATTACCCCCTTATCACTAAAAAATATAGATCTGTACACAACTATGAGCTTCGCTTGGTGCAACGAGGTTGTTATTTTTGCTGTATATTTTTTTATTAATATCACCACTTTCCATCATCTGCCGCTGCATGCTTGTTTGCTAGAATAGCCCTCTAGGCTACCAATAACATAACAATTATTTTAACCAACAATGCATGCAGGAATAATAATAAAATAATAATATTAAAAAAATATTTATCACCACATACATTTTTTTTCTTCCTCCTTATCCTCTTACTCTACCCTACACCAGTCTAAGTTACTACGTGTTGCTGCCACCACAGCACAGTAATAATTATTAATTAGTCTATTAATGATGAAGAAACTACTAACTACCGTTAAAATGATGATCATAATTAGTAATAATAGCACTAGTCCTTATAATAACAAGAGTAATAATAATTATTATAATTATTTTATTATTATTATTTCCTCATCATCAACTAACAACAATGATAAATCATCAACAATAATAACCCCCCCTCCTTTTTGGTTTGTTCGTTGTGCTGGCGTCAGCTCCCAAACTTTATTGGAGACTTGCCAAATTGACTTGCTGTTTCCTCAACAAGCAGCCGCTAACGTGCTCAGGTTCTTCTGACAGTTTGTGGCTATAGTATGGCAACGCGGCGCAGCGCGCCATCGTCCTCTAAAAATAATACAACGCAAGACAATATGAACAAAGCAATCGGTGTCGAGGGCCAAGGTGTTGAGGGGGCGGAAGGTCTTGAACTGACTGAGGAGGAAATGTTGCGGCAAGAACGGCTGGAAAGGCAGCATGCCCGGCAATTGCGTCGGGATGAATTCAGAAGCAAAATATTAGCTGCGCTAAATATAAGCAAGGCAGAGAGCTCAAACGAGGGAAATGTTGCTTTTGAAACCCCTGACTGTCCGTGGCGGCACAACGTATCAAGTCCTTTGGAACGCTTTGTTAATAGGGAAGAAGAGAGCCACGAGGCAAAACTGAAAAGAAATAAAATTCCACCAAAAAAAATGAACGATATGATAGCACGTTGGATGCTAACTCTAGTGTCTGTTCACACGCATCACAAGACTACCAACGAGAGTCTAGCAAGCATAGTGTACAAAGAGCGCTTAAAGGCGTCTAAGGGATTAAAGTCCACGGCTGACAATTACATTATGTCGATGCTGGATGCGGTTATTCGTTTGTCCCATATGCCTAGGGTAAGTCTGTTTGCAAAAGTCGCAGGGCTATATCCACAAGAAGGATTTGTTTTTTTCCCTGAAAGTGCAAAAATTTTAGTTTATTTGATCAAGCAATGCTTTGGTATGCAAACTGCCTCCGCGGAGCGATTGGAAGAAGATGGTAACGTGTGGTTGTCCGCAGAGGTGGCCGATTCTTGCGTTCAAAACATGTTTGATCAGAATCCATATTGGAACTTAGAGAAGTGGCACGAATCATGTTACAAGTATAATGTAAATTTACCATGGAGTGACCATGTCAAGAGGTCGGAACTGGCCGCTGATCTGGCGAGAATCATCACAACAGTGGGCGACATTGACGCAAAAGACCGTCGTCGTTTACCCTCCGATATTCGTGGTGCCGGGGTCACTCAAGTTATTATTGATGCCGATCGTTTGATGAACTTAATGTTCTCTGCATTTATCAAGGAGCGGTGTCGGGTAGAAATGGAACTAGAAGAAGCTGAGATACATAGAATGAAAGTCCAAAGGAGAATGCAGCAGGCTTACCAACAACAGTTGATAAGCGTGCAGGTGCGGCCGATGACAAACATGGAGAGGCACTACTTGAAGAAAGGTGTTAAGAGGTTTGGTGTTGGGGCCTGGAAGCGAATCTTAGAAGACAAGCGGTATGTGCTGGTTCATCGGACAGAAGAAGTTTTAGAACAGGAATGGGCGAAGATTGCAATAAGGCGAGAGAAGAGGGAGAAGCGACGATGGGATTGGCGGCGTTGGCCTTGGAATCCAGAATGGGAATGGGGCGGATTGATAGTAGGGAAGGAGGGTGGCAATTTTGGCGGAGATAGTCCGACTGTCGACATATGGGCTTTAATTGAAGAGCAAGGGTATTATGAAAGCGAAGAGGATGAGGATGAGGATGGGCTCGATAGTGATTCCACACATTACACAGACAGCTCCGAAGGAGAGGAATACTATGAGGACGATGAAAGCGAAGAACCACAAGTTACCCCCCACGGCAATGGTGTCGTTCGGCAGCAATCACAACAAACAATGCAGCCTATTTCAGAGAACAGTGACTCAGAAGGGGAAGGAGATGGATTCTTTTTGACGAGTGCCACGGGAGGAAAGAAAAGCAAGGCGGGAGGGATGATGCCAAGTGCATCTGCGCCCGAACTTGGAGCAAAAACAACAAAAAAATCACCATATGTAGTTGATGCGTAATGTAGATATGTAATTCTCATCGTATGATTTCGATCACTTAGTTTTCTCTTCGGTTGATACCACAGGCGCACGCTTCCTTATTCTGGAGTTGTGCTCTTGAAACTCCTTCATGTCGACGTTGGTAGTATTGTCCCGCTGATTCTCATACCACGTCCAGGCGCCAAATACAACTCCAGCGACTACCCAGGCACCTGCACCTCTTGCACCACCCGGAAATATCGTTTTCTTCAGATTACCCGACATAGTAACATTCCACGCGACAGCGGCCTAGAGTATTCAATAGATCTTCAATGAATCAATAGAAGGTGGAACAATCGACGTAGTCGATGCCCCACATGCGCGCCATGCAAACGATCGACGGAAAAATTTATATATACAGTATTATTATTACTGTATTTCTCAGTTTGTTGAAAAGAACAAAAAAAAAAAGGACGACTCCTTTATTATTATTAAACAAACTAAAACTAACACTAACAACTCTTTTTTTTTATTAGAATAAGAAGTAAACATAATAATTAGACTAGTAATAATTCGTTTAAACTATAGTATTTAAAAATATTTATTTATTATTATAGCTAGAGCTAGCAGCACTACTATTTATTATTATAAATATTAATTTTATTTTTTTTTTATTTGATGATGAATAACATTATTAATAATAGTAGAGTAAGTAATAATAATAAAAAAATGAAAATATTTTTTTTTATAATAATAATGTATTATAATAATTTTTGTTGGCTTCGTCGTCGTCGTCGTAGTAGTAGTAGAGAAGTTAAAGTACCATACCATGTCGAGAACCCGCGGTCGTACGCAATATCGTCTTTGAGCTCGACTGGTATGCACCAGCGAAAGACAAAGGTTGACCAGCTGTCGGCATTTATATGACCCTGTCAGCAGCTTCCAAATGTTTCCTTTACGGTACCCTCTTAATGCTACTCTTGTACCATTTGGGGAATGATTATAGTTTTTCTTCCAGGATACCTACGCTGACTTTGCGGAAGCACGTTCCGATAGCAGGTGACCTGGCAGAAGCGGACGCTGTTGAGTCAGAAGAAACTTTAGACAAAAAAGGTGGGACAAGTGAGAAAAAAATAGATGAAACGAAACTATCAGATTCAGAAAAAGTAAGTGCGCAAGACGATGAAAATATCATAGATAGTGTCATGAATTTTGTAAAAAGCACAAAAGCTTTAGTCGATGCGGATGTGGAAGGTGTTGCCAGCAGCAAGCATAGTGATGAGGTTTCTATTTTTCAAGAGCCAGGTGAAATTTTACCTACATCACAGAAACAAAAAAGTCGCCCCAAACCTGTAGATTTGAAGGTACAACGACGGAATAAAAGCTACGAACCGAATACTGTACAGGAGAAAACGACGCCTTTGATAAAAAAGGAGATACGCAGCGTGTCTAAACTTTCGCCATCTACGCGGCTGAAGACCACGTATCTTAGTTCAAGCGAGGCTGGCAAGGATCATAGGAAAGAAATCGCCACAATGTCTAAGGCTCGCGTTCAAAAAGCTGAAGGTAATAGCAGTCATAGTAATAAAACAGCAGAAATAATATATAAGCCAAAAACGAAGGTCATTTTTCCACATTCATTTGATAAGCTTGAAGCAAATGAAAAATGCAGACCGAAGAAACTTAATGATAAACCTTACGTTTACAAATCAAAACCAAATCCTTGGGAAACTAAAGATGTCAACACTATATCTACGGACTATTCACACAAACTTGTAAGTCCATATGCAAATATTTCAAAGATAGATATTGATAGGTGGGGAAAGAATTGCCATAAGAAATGTCCTTATTTCGAGTGTTCGACTGCTCGGACAAGCATTGATGATACGTTGAAACTTGTGTTGAAAGAGTGGACAAAGTTAACGTCTACCACGGGCGAATTAAATATTTTGACGATCAATGCTTTTGGCTCTTTGGTCGCTTCCCTATGGCGCGGAAACTACTTGATGCAGTGGGACACTGACTTTGATTACTTAATTTGGGCTCACGACACTGAGAAACTAGAACAATTCATGGATGAATATAATGCAAGGAAAGATAACCCGTTTAAGTTAAGCGTGCAGCCAGATTGGAGATGCAAGTTTGATGAGTACGATAACGGAAATTGGGGCGGTAGGCGGTATTATAATGCCAGAGGTAAAAAAGTCACGACAAACTCCAAGTCGGATGGACATAGGGGAGTAGCTAACTATGTCGCCCCAAACGCCCGACTGATACATAAAGAAACGGGTTTGTACGTTGATATTTGGCCAATGTATGCAGGTAATCATACGGCAGTCGGTAGTGCTAAGTATGAAGGAACATCCACGGCAGTCACTTTCAATGACATAAAATATGGCTATCCAGTAGTTCCGCGCAATGAAATTTTTCCGCTCCAGCAATGCTTTTTAGGAAATGTACCAACTTGGTGTCCCTCGGATGGAGCACGCGCGATGGAACGTTACTTCCATATAAATAGAGTAAGTTTAGCAGTGCCTGACCATTACTTGGATTATGACACAGGGTGTTGGGTGAAGAAGAAAAGGATTTAGTCACCACTACTTCATTAAAGGGACCCAGAGCGCGTTCCCGGCGCCTCCTCAAGCGTACCAGAGAAATTCTTGTAAAGAAAAAAAATAATGATGTTGGGAGTGGTTTTACCAATATAATAATTAATAATTTATGAAGGCGTCTTTAGTACGTTAATTGAATGTGTTGTAGAGGATTAATTAGATAATAATAATAATAAAAAATAATCCCCTCTTACTCTACTATTTATGCATGTATACTTTTCGGTATAGTTTCCTATATGAGTTAACGTTTGGGCGGGAAATTTCTTACAAGTAGCGAAATGTCTCATAGATATTATCAACTGACGCACTGACGCACAGGGTAATTGCCCATAAACAAAGGTACTCTCAAATGAATCCACCCAATCAGCTTTTACAAGCCACCCCCCCATACGAATGGACAATGCACTACCGGGTCTAGAGGAGGCAAACGTTGCCGCTGAGCAGGGGAAACTATATTTCATGGATGCTTTGAAAAGAGCAAAAAATATGCGAAAAAAACGCCTTCATCACAGACCAATAAGCGAGCTGTGTGTATTTGACGACTGTGAAAAATGCGATCAGGCACGAATGTTTGAAAATGTTTTGAAACAGCGGAAGGAACTCAAGAGGCAGACTCTTAGATCGTATCCTTCATTGAAGAAGCGACCACGAAGTAATGAACATATTGTAGAAGCCAGCAGCGATACGTTGCAAAATTTCGATGTCCAGGGAAAAATTGGTGCCTTTTCTACAGACCGAGAAAAAATTGATTTTCTAATAAAATTACTGAACGAACACAAAGAGAAACCGCATACACAGTTGCCTTTGGTTCTAGATTCGATAATTCAATTAGTGACATTATTTCAAAGAGTTTTGTCCGAAGAGTTCCTGGTACCCCGCAACAAGCTATACAATGCATTATTTTCGATAATGTCAAAAATAAAGGAAAATCTACATATTACCGAAAGTGAATCTTCTGCTCACGAATATGCAGACGCGATGCCCCTAGCCTGCACCGCAATTTCCTTGATTTTATATTTAGTCAACGAACACAACGTTGGCGGAGAAGCTGCTTCGAAGCAATTTATAGAATTGGCGATAAAACTGTTGAAAATACGTATAGACGATGTCTTGAAATCTGAGTCAGATACTTGTAGAATATTCAAGACTAGGCTTGGTAAATTCACTGGGCAAAACTCCAGCGTATCTCTAATTCATCAAAGTCACATTCCTTATATAAAACAATCCAAACATGTACACTGCGACTTAATACTGCTAAGGTTTTTATCAATTCATAACTTTGAAAGTAATGCCACGGAATGCAATGATGCAAGTAAACGATTTCAAAATATCTTTAAGTATGAATTTCGACAATTAGGAGGTATGGAGGTAATTCTATCATGGATGCAGCTAGAAATACAAAATTTCACTGCGTTTGTTGAACATATTCCTGATCATAAATTCAAGATTGGCCTAAATTTTGAAACCAGAAATGAATTGCCCTCACAAACAATTTTGCGGATGACTATGATATTGAAGTTATTCGAGACTTTGTCACTTTCTTGCGATGAAAATCGAGAAAAAATGGCACGAGATGAAGCGTTGGTTACAAATTTAACACGACTAATATTTATCTGTAGCATTTATATGTCTCAAGTTGTCAAAAACGAATCCATACTAAGCACAGAACTGATATTGATTTGTACTGAAAATGCCATGCGGGTATTGATTAATATTACAAATGGAAGTGTTATAGCTGTTCAAAATGTAGCGAAAGTAATTGTTTCAGCAAAATTTGCTGGTATTTCTAGATCAGGAATAGGAGCAATAGTATACGCACTGCAGCTTGGCGTAGGTAACAAGTATGCTGCCGAAATCCTTGAACATAGATTAAGACCAACTGAAGATTGGAGCTTTTCTATTGCTCACTTTGATATGTCTGTGCTAGCATTAGCTCTACTTACGAATTGTCTTGAGCAATACGTACCACCGTTGGTCACGACAAATACTCTTCATTTTGAAAATGACGAAGCACCACCAATAGAATACCTCATCAAGTTATTTTCTAAATGCCGTTATTTTAGGAAACACCGGGAGGCGATCAGGAATGATGAACTTGTTATCCTCGAAGGACACCTAGGATTACTCTTTGCGTGTATGATTCGTAGAAGTGTATATCGAAATGAAATACTAAATCGTTTACCAAATAAGTCTTTCGAGCCTTTGGATGAAGCGATAGCTTTATTTGCAAAATGTCGTGAGAATTATGGCATGCATGATTCATGCATACAAAAACGTTAGAAAATACTGATTGCTTCATCATGCTTAGATGGTTTGTAATCGTAGTCCTGTTGTATTATTAGTCATAATTACACGTAAATGATTTTACATATATATATATGGCTTTAATTTTATACACACGATTTTTTTATTAAAATATTTACATTTTATTTGGTTATTAACCAATAGAATACACCCACCCACTTTATTCTGTTTTACAACATAACTCACAAATAAAACACATATCACAGGACGAACTTTTTTCCATATTTCAAAGTCTAAGACGCCGTTGTCTTTGGGCGAGATTGAGCCTTTGCTAAATCCTTGCCTCTCTTTTTTGGTGGTGCTGTTTTTGCACGCTTTCGTTTTTCTAGTAATATTTTTTCTTTCTGTCTCCTTTTCCAAGCACGAGATCCCTCTGGAGGAAATACAATATCTTTTGTATCGAACAGGATCCTACGCAAACCAGCTCTAGAGAGTATTGATGGACCATGCGCTTTTGATTTCACGCGTATATCACAAATCATTACTTTACTGCCGTCGAAACCATCTAATTCACCTAATCCGTGAATAGCATCGGTTAAAGCAAGGCATTTGATTAGCAGTGCAGTTATTCGATCAAAGTGCCAAACTCGAAGTTTTGGGGCACGCGTTAATGAATACAGACTATCTCTTCCATATGGATGACAGCGCACTAGAGCTCTGACATGTTCGTCTCGAACTAGTCCTTGATACGTACAGCAATTTTCAAAGTCATTCCCACGAATCAAATAATTTCGACCTGATCGATAAACCTGTAACAAAAGAAAATTACCACTCACACATTTTCCTCGCTCAAACATGGTAACAATTTGTGCACCATACTTCTGAAAATTCTTCTCTTCTTCAAATTTTAATTTACCTAACATACCTCTGATTATTTTTTGACATTGAATTGCCGCATCATGTAAATTATCTAACCTTAAACGGGCTTTATGTCCAATGAATGATGCTTTTACTTTCGAGATTAATTCATGCCTTCTTCTTCTAATCAAATCTCGATGCTGAAGCTTCTTCTGCAAGGTGCCCTTTTGTAGATGAATCATTTCTTGTTTCTGAAGACTTAGAAAGTTTCTTTTCCGTTTTATCCAACCTTTCATGAATTTCTTGATCTTTAATGCAGCATTATGCCTTTTTCCGCTGTATGATCGTAACTGCTGTATATGTTCGTTGCGTGGAAGAACTAAGCGATATCTGTGCTCTCCAATTCTGATAGCCCTCACTTTTGAACAGATGTCTATTGAAAAGTTTAGCAGATCTTTTTGAGTCCGCAAGTCAACAGGCACTTGCATTATAAATGGGCTCCACGACTCCGTTTTTGACTCTATCCTCAAAATTACCCAATTGTTTTTCTTCACTGATATATCGATTCTTTTGCCTATCATTATTGAATTACTACGGTTGCCGCACTCGTTTTCACTCAATGTGTGTTGAGTGAGGTGTGTTCTGTCCACCAAGAACCAAGTTTCAAACAGATTCTCCACATTACTGACTAACTGTTCTATTCCATGCCTGTATGGAGCTCCTTTGATACGGCAGACTAAACGACGTAAATAATGTCTCGTTTGGTCTTGAATTAATCCATACACAACGTACTCGAACACCATGAGTGCTATGGTGTAAAATATTAACGCGGAGGTTTCAGATGGCGAAGTACATACCCAGCCCAAAATGAGGCCATTTAACAGCGTCTTGTAGCAATCTAAAGATTTTGCTAGATTCAATTTTTTATTCTGATTGTCATCTTGAGTTACATCCTGTTTCTCAAGCCGACAGACTAAAAGGATACCGAGACTTTGTGCAACATTTTGGTTTGATGCAAGCGATATAGCAACCGAAAATAGCTGGTTGAGCAAACCTTGATTATTCAATTGACGCAATATCGTGACGCACTGTTTTTGATCCTTGTCTACAACGAATAAGCCCAACGCGTATTGTAGACCTACCATCAAATTATCCGGATCCTTATAGTACGCTTTCGCAGTTACCCCAGTTCTATAAAGTTTGATTGTCCTCCTCTGGATAGCACGCTCTTTTCGACGCTGTTGGACGACACCGTGCATTGTGTTTGCCATGTAGCGCCTCCAGTGTTTTTGAATAAGTGTTGCTGCATTCTGTCTCATAAAAAATATCTTTCTTTTTACAAATTTTCTCCCCAATGCGCCTCGAATCATCCTTTGTATCAAGGCAATAGCAGATGCTTCTCTCATAGCACGTAAAGTAGCTACAAAATGTATGGCCAACTTTCGCCGAAAATATTTTTGTATCATAACCGCAGAGCTGTGACACTTCGCTTTGTAGTCAAGTTTGTCTCTGTTTCTTGACGCATAACCTCGGAATGTACATTGGATTTTTATTGCTTTATGGTTTTCGTTGATACCTCCAGAGCCCCAAACAGAAGAAGTTGCTATCCACATACGCACAAGGGATTGGATTGTACTAGCAGCGTGGTATTTCTGCCCTATTTGTAATAAGACTTTTAATCCCATTCGATCTTTTGCATGCTTTTTTGCAGCAAGGTATTCTCTGGCGATATTTGACCCCATTTTCATTTGGTCAATTCGTAAAGGAGTGAGAGTGGCACTTTTTCTAATAAGTTCCTGATCATCTTTCGCTCGATCAATATCATATCCAGGCTTTGTTGGAGAAGTATACGGGCGACTGCTGAGTTCTGCAGTTTTCGAATAGCTAAGTCCTGTTGATGGCCGGGAATATAGAGAAGACGACGAGGCAGTAGAGGATGGTTCATATGAGCCGGTGCTGGCAAAGCCCCACTGCGACGGAGGGGTACGTAGTTGTGCACGATTTGCAGGAAAATGTTGAACAGCTTTAACTGTGCTGCTACGTACTTCTAGGCTATCAAAAGCTCTATTTCCTGCTGACACTGAACGCCGTTTTGGAGGCTTTGGTAACTTTCTAGCCTCCGAGACCGTTTTCGGGCGAGGAAGATGTGGTAGAAAGGGAGACGAAATTAGTCGACTTAAATAAGTCGATTCGGGCAAACCTGTTGTCGAATCATCAACATACCTGGTGCAGATGGATCGACGTAACTTAAGACGATGTCTTGACTTATTCTTGTGCTGTTTAGTCAGCTTCAAAACAAAGTCTTTAACTTCCTTGTCCAAGTCCATTTGCAACCGTTTCTCACGTACAGAAAGATCCTTGTTGACTTTCGACATGTTAAATATGAAGGTCTTCAAATCCTTGTCTAAACACGATCAACACATATTGATTGAACCTAACACTTTATGCAGCGTAATAAAACACGAGCCACTTTAAAAATGAATGTGCAACTTTTGATATCATAGGCTGGACTCGGATACTTACCGTTCTTCCGGACTTGATAGATTAAATTTAATAAAATATTATTAATTAATTATATTATTATTAAACAAATAATATATAATAATATCACGGACACAACAACAACAACAAATACTATATAATTATTCACCGGACAATACCAAACTTGGGAAGAGGAAGGGGATAGAGAAGAAGAACTAGAACGAAGAAGAAGAAATAAAGAAAAAGTCTGGAGGAGAGAGAAAGAAAAAGAAAAAAAAAGACCCGAAGATAAAGAATAATAATTTACCACAGCAGTAGTCCTTTATCTTGTGCTAGCCAATATATAGCCATAGTCGTCTATTAATTCGACCATTATTATTTTATTATCATCAGCAGCCATCACATTCTAATTATACGATGGGACATTAGCTCTAGTAAGTAACGAACTGCTGTAATTTCGCCGCCGGCTGCTTGAATGGGAAGAGGGAGAAAATACAAATGGAATAGGCTAGCACTAGCTAGTGCTAACGTAATAATAATTAAAAGCATGAAGCCGACTCATTTATACAGCAAGAAAACAATTCAGTAATGGTGTTTAGTTGAGATACCTCATCCTTTTATAAAACCAAAACCAACTTGATAGGGGTTGTTGTTTATAAACTCAGGTCTTCTGAGTATACCTCAGCCCTCTATTCATTCAGGGAGAAACGATGTCCTGCAACGAAGGGGAGTTTCGTTTTTTTGGAAAGCAGCATTATTCATTAGGCAAACTCTCTCAATCGCACGACCACTTCTTGTGAAATTGCAGAACAGAAGAACAAAAGAGAAGAAGGAGAAGAATCAAATATCTTCTTTAAGAATAATACAGAATATACTGCAATGAACTTTAATAAATCACAACAAGAAATAATAATGCCAAGATATAGTATAGGAACATAAATACTCTAATATAATACAGATGATAAATACTTAAACTGTAGTATATAAAGCAATACTAATATAAATAATAATGAAAATGAATAAATTAAAAAAAAAGAAGTAATAATAATAATAAATATAATAATAATTAATAATAAATTATTATTAATTTTACTCTTTACTATTATTATTACTACTGTGTTGTATTATTAATTATTATTATTAGATGCTATTTTTTTTTTATTTAAATGTTGTTGCTCTAGGACTATCCGGCATCATCTCAACGACCCTTCTGTAAACCCTCTTAACTTTACAAGATACATTTCGAAGACAACTATTCTGTATTTTCTACTTTTGAAGAAAAGTGTAACTTGTCCAATAAGCATGTATATCAATTGATATATCCTGGACAGTTTGAAATGTGTTGTAAATGGTGCACTTGCATATTTTGTATTCGCTGGGGAAAAAAAGTGCGGTACTTCCAAAAATACCTGAACTTCTTTTTTCTATTGACGGCGATCCTTCAGTCGATGCTTTGCTTCTATGGTCAGGTACAATTTAGTACTGGGTGGCCACGAAATCCTTTATCCACATATATGAATATGCTGTTTTATTTTGCATGTAAGTTACATTTGCGGCACCTACAGTTCTTCTTGCACTAACAAATTGAATAGTCACAAAAATTTTTACAGCGTTTATCGGCTGGAATGGTATGAGGTTACGCATGAAAGAAAATCGGGTCGTAGAAGGAGCGTTTCAGCTCGCTCTATATGCGTTCATACTTTTCTTATATTGGTTGATCCAAATTATTTCACTTGTTATATTATTAACTTTTATAAGAAATGCAAACCCACGGTTTCGCGCACCCACAGGACCTTCTGGACTGGCACTCACCGAGCTCGACAACTTTGTTCGCTGTAAATTTAACGACTGCTGTTGGGAAAAAAAAGATCTTGATCTATGGTCAAAGGAAAACAATTTGTATTTGACCTTAATGGCAAAAAGAGCAGAGGCTGAACTTGAAGTATCACCGTCGCCATCGCCGTTGGCTGAATTGAGTAGTAGGAGGCGGCGCCTTAACGTAAATGTCAGCAGCACAAGCTCGAATACAACTTCGTTCAAAATTAACTTTTCCCCTCAAGCGTGCTTTAAAAACGATAGAGGCTATCCTGCCGTCTTTGGCGGGACTCAATTCTGTGGACCTGGCCATTTTTGTAATGTTGCAAATTTTGTGAACACGTCAAACCTGACGAATGCGACTTCTCCCATGTCAACACAACCGAGAAGTTTGAGAGAGCCGATTCTATCGCCAAGCGATGGTGGTATAAACGGGAACACTGGAGGCTGGATGCCGCGACGACGCCTCCTAAGTTCAACAACTACAAATAGTCAAACAATAACGACAACAACTGGGGCACCAGCAAATGTTACCTCTAATGCTCAATACGCACCCTCGCCTTCCATTTTCGCAGCCCCAGCCCCAGCCCCATCAAGTGCTGAGCTGAAGCCTTTGTTCATTCGTTCAAAGCCAGGGTACCCAGGAGATCCGATTTGCCACGATATATTTAAAGACATTGTCACGGACGCAATATGTTCAGATTTCGATTTATGGTACCAAAAGTTTATGGAAGAATTTGAAAATAATCTGATGTGGATCATATATGTAGTTCTGGGAATCGCATTCTTTGAACTTGTTGGAATCATAAATGCCATGGCGGCTAACTGCTGGTTTTGTGGCCCGCCTTTAAAAGTTGATATTGACGAAGAATATACAGATTCTGAGTCGTCTTCTGATGAGGAGGATGAAAATGGCGTTATTCATCACCATCATGGACACCATCGCGGAGATCGAAAGCCTAAATCAATGTCATTAGAAAAAATCCAGAAAAGAAAACCTAAATTCCATCGCGTTGGTGTGATTTAAAATAGGTAATAAGTTTACTAACATTCTCACCAAATCTACCGAAATATATTTTTAGAAACATACTATCATACACGGTTTTTAAAAACTATGTTAACGTATAATAGTCTTCTACACTAAAGATTTATAAATACACGTTTTACTTAATGATTGTAAGGTTACTAAGTGACAAGCTACACTATCGCAAGAACCCAAAGAGTACTACACATTGTTTTTTACTGTCAATAAAAACGATTCGCCAGCGACAATGTGAAGAAAATGCATATTATATGATGATTTAGATCGAGGTAAAATTGCTTTTACTGTAATTATTCTCCTGCATTTCAAAATCACCCGCGTCATCAGGACCATTATCTGTATCGTATTGATCCTGGCGTCCATGACCACCCAGCCTTTGATTAATTTTTAAACCCAAGTAGACCGTGATTATTCCGAAGATTGCGGCCAAAAACCATGTAGTAACCAAATTCGAAATCGATTCCAGCATATTGCCGCAGAGGATACCATTCATATCTTTATATGCTGAACCTACTTCACCACAACTGAAACCTTGCTGCATGATGTCACCAACGCGAAACATTGGTTGTGTAATTTTTTGAATTTTCCCCATTGATCGATAAGAGATGTTGAAATATTTTTTAAACAATTTTTTTTCTGCAGTAATATTAGCGAACATATCTTTCAACTTGAATAATGCATTCGTTCTGTTATTAAGGCATTCGCCTGCCGAATTATTGGTTCTAGTTAAGTTCACTGCCATTTCATTGACCATATTTGTTTCATTTATATCTAACCACGGCCAGTCAAACATAGTGTTTAAAATGTTGTCGATTTCATTTACATCTTTTACCGAAGAAAATTTGATCATGGAAGAGAAATCTAGACCACCAGGACTGTTATCGGATGATGTTGCCCCAGGCGGCAGTACAGTTACATTATCGAAACATGATTGTAGCATGGAAGATGAATACGTATCCAAAGGAAGGTAGCTTGAGATATCGGATGGAACCTTCTCAAGGACAATGCACGTATCTACCATAAGAAAAAGAAGAGGCCAGAAAACCTGTGATAACAATAGCAATATCAAAACCGAGCAGCATCCCGTGCACCATGAAAAGCCAACAAGATAGCCCCCTCGGCACACCTTATCACACCGTAAATGCATGACACCAATGATCGTGAGCACAAAGCCTAAAATTAGCAAACTAAAAGGGATAATGGATGTCAAAGGAGCATAACGTCTAACATAGGTCCCCCATCTGATTGCCCAGTTCCCAGCTGCATCCCAAGATCCACCTTCGGCAAGGAAGTTCACCACAAATTGTAAACCATCGGTAAACTGCTGAACAACGCTAGTGATTGCTGAGGCAGCCATAATTATATATTCAGTAACAGTTTCACGGTCTCTTTTCACATTTTCCGCGGGCTGCTTAGTTAGCTGATCAATTTTTGCAACAGTATCATCAACACTTTGTGCATGTTTAAGAGCGCAAATTTTGCAGCTATAATTAC
The DNA here is from genome assembly GCA_900128575.1 of Stramenopiles sp. TOSAG41-1. Taxonomy (NCBI): domain Eukaryota; species Stramenopiles sp. TOSAG41-1. Next base: position 28,590 of record LT658469.1, read on the forward strand.
CCTGTGCATTAATTGTTGGGTTTCCACACTTATACTGGTAAACTTGAGCAGCATACAAGTGAAATTTTTTCATATCATCAATGAGTTTTTTTTGTGCATCACTGGTAAAGCGGCCATCACGTTTGGCCATAGCAGCTTCCGATTCTGCTTTTACGTCTGAAATAATACCGGGAATGAGTGCATTGATTTTTTTCGCTGGCGAGAAGACTCGACCCATGATCGTGTTTGCACTATATCTGGTGTAATCAAACTGGCACGTTGCTTCCAGTACACTAGTGCCAAAACCAGCGCCGGAAGCGAGACCAACTGCAGCACATACTACTATTGCAAGCGATAAAAGTATGTACCCGATTACAACGTTGTTTTTCTGGAAATTTGTGTACTTTTTACTCCTTTGTGGCGAAAAGAAGCAACAACAGCTGTATGACGGACAGCACCTGCTACAACATCTGCAGCACACCCAACAAGGAAATACCACAAGACATACTACAAACAGAACTCCTGGAGCCCACACAAAATATGGGAATGTCAAGGGGTAGGTACTTGCATCTAGGTCTCGCCCAAGTAACCGACAATTCAAATTGCATTCGACTCGCTCTTCTCGTTGTTTTCTCATTTGGTCCACCACCCCGACTTTTCCTGCTGCGGCTGTAACTTGAGCGAAGTCACTGCCCAAGTCTTGGCATTTTACATGCGTGTACTTTGCATTGGCGCTAAAGCTTAGGCTAGCAAAAGTAAGGGCAAACGCATAAAATGTTTTTGTTCTCAGCATAGTAGTTCTTAATGTTTCGTCTTCTCTGCTTCTGATATTTGTACCTAGAAAAGTGGAAAGGTCTGACGTCTGCTTGTTGGCTGCGTGAGGAAGACGTCATGGTACTGTAGACTTGTGGAGAGAAGATGTCGTTAAAAAGCTATCATTTTTTAATTAATTTTTTTTTTAGTTGTGGTGGTGGTTGTTTATATGGCAGATGTGATTGATGAATTTTTGGGAAACATAAAGAAGTATCCATCATTTATTATTATTATTATATTTTACAATAATGAATACACTCTGCAGTACTTACTACTAAATAAAAAATTGGTGTGTGTCTCTTGGTCATCACACCGTATCATCACGTTTCTTTTTTTTCGGCATGAAAAATGATTGGACAAGTCTAACATGGTTGCATTCATAGCAATACATACCTTTATTCTCTTATCGCAGTAATATATCCTAGAGTCAAGACACCTGCGGCCTCTGAAACGTACAGGGGGCATACCATTGAACATTAATGGGTGCGCCATTTTTCATTCCAAATTCCAACTGCCTCTCTTGTTGATGATCAAAATAGCTCTAATTACTTTATTTCAAAAAAATATGCCAGACGATACTTGGCTAGACTAAGTCTAGTAAGTAGTACGCTAAGAAACAGTAAGATTTTGTTGTTTAAGTAGATTAAGATGAGTCTGCATCTCATGTGTTACTCAGGAGACCTGAGTTTATAACCAACATATTACGATATTGATAGGCAACCGAGACAGGATTAACACACTGTAATATCGATTTAGCATGCAAACAATACTTATTGACATACTAAGACAACTTCGTTGATTATTTGAAGAAAAAGTACTTTATTTGCAAATCGACACGAAAATGGCTAAACACATAACTCAGAATACCAGCGATAGCGTATGAGGAATCATCGATGTTACTCGACCCGAGAAAGAGGGGGAAAACAGTGCCTTAACAACGAGAGAAGGATAAACGACAAGAAAAGTGACAATGGTGTATAGTGATAAAGGCCAAGCAGAAGGAGAGGAAAACGGAATAATATAAATGCAATTACTATGGGTTTACTATTGAAAGGATAAATCACGTTATGGCAAATAATGCAGG
>LT658470.1:0-30303 GCA_900128575.1 Stramenopiles sp. TOSAG41-1
AAATATTTCGATATTAGTTTCTATTGTATATGTTACATTTTTTTACACAATTTTTTAATGTTCAAGAGAGTGTGTTCTCTACTTTTATGGCCTGCAATGCCACATTTTAAATCTCTATTTGGTACGACTTGTGCGCATTGTCGTCAAAAATGATGCGCATCATGTCGATGAATTCTTTTTTGTCAATTACGCCGTCCCCATTTGCATCAGCCTCCTTTATAATGCGATCTAAGTCATGAGACTCAATGCCTGAATCGTGCGTAATTTGTCGCCGTATCTCGTCTGCTTCCAGCTCCCCGCTATCGTCAGCATCCCAAATGTCAAACAGCATATTCAGCTCCTGCTTTTCTTGATACGATAGCTCGCGCTTGTCGTCAGACACAAAACGGGGGCTAGCCTCCATCAAGATGTAATCCTCGATGTCTTGCTGCTCGTTGTTGTTACACTTCTTGAAGAGCATATGGATCAATTCGCGTAAATCCACTTCACCGTTCGCATCAATATCGATAGATTTGAACATCGACTCGTAGTGGTCTTTCAATACACTGCCCTCTTTCTCTAGCGCCAAAAAGTCTTCTACCACTACGCGACTCTAAATCATCCTTGCTTGCCACTCCGCATGTGCTAGTCACAGTATGTGTATAGCTGCAGCCTCAACAGCGGCGTGTGGCCTATATCTATATGAAGTGCTGGTGTTGCGGCTCGATAGTTGCCCGCACCAGCCAGCCGCATGCACGACTTCGTCGTGCGCGAATGCAGATAAAGATACCAAAAACTCTCTTAATGGGATTATAATGGGAAAGTAGCTATATATAGGCAAATAATGCCGATATTGTCTATTTTAAGTATAAAATTTCGTATACAAAGTTGACTAACGCAGTTTACGGGCGTGGCACTGATTGTAGGTGGATGCAAACCACTTGGGAGGGCTTCTAAGAGATTCGGCATTTCAGAAATTATTGGCCTCGATCGGCCCGGACTCTCCTTCTTTGGGCCGTTGGAGGGCATCGCGAGCTCTTATATAGGTTAAAAATCTGTACTATACAAAATAACTATGATTTGGAAAAGGAAATGGAAAAATAATTGGACCCTTAATTTTTTCAAAATTTCGACTGGCCATCTTAAACTCCATAAAAAAAGTAAAAGAAGAAATCTAAAAAATCGTCTTCTTCTGTGAGGGTTGAAGTAGAAGTCGATTGTATTATGACTCTAGTCTAAATGGTTCTATTACGACTAAAAAAATCGACTTTTTCTCTAACCCTGAGTCCATACATAAACGGGCACTTCGACGCCCGCAACCTTCGCAGAGTGTTGCTTTGCAATACGAAACGGAAGTCCATTTATGAAGTCATTGTTCCCATATGGACAAAGCACTTCGATATTCCTTTTCATTGCAGCCATAGCAATTTCCCCGAAATGTGCGTTTCTTTCCCCAATTTTTGTAGCTAAGACGTGAGACCGCATTACATATTCAAAAGGTTTTCGGCCTTCTCCGTAAGACGTTCAACAGCATCCCCTTCACTCGCTTTTATGCTTCCATCAGTATTTTTGGACTCTGGATCTGCCTCGTCGTGTTTACGAATAACGTAGTTGACCCGCTCTAGTATACTTTCAACAGCCTGTAATTGCTGCACTATCAAACGATGTGTTGACCGTAGTAACTGCCGCCTCTCTTTCAGACTGTCCTTGCTTCTTGCATGGTTTACAGCATGCCAATAACATCGCGTGCTGGAAAGTATCCTATAAATAAAATAGTTGAGGCAATATGCAACAGTAGCACGATAAAGTGGAGAAGCTGCAAATTCAAAAGACCAAAAAGAAATCTCGCGATTAGATTGGGATTTTCAACAACGCGCTTCTCGACATAGCGGACATCTGCTGGAATGTTGTAATCAAAGCTCGATGTCATAATGTTCGTCTGCGATGCGCCAGCTGGATTCCATGAAATGAATGACAAGTCCTTGTGTGTAACCCACGGTGCCACTACCCGATATTGGTACGTCGTGTTTGGCGAATGGGATGGCGGCGGCGGGGTCATACTACTAACGTGCGATTGAGGCATGTCAGAGTCGATAGCAATATCCTCTCAACCAAATTAGTACGAATAAATATTCTAGTTGTTGAATGCGCCGATCGGATTAGCGGTTACTGCGTGTCACATGATTTACTTTTTGCATCGAGATTTCAATTACGAATGAGACACATTTTTGTAAACCACAGCAATAATACATAATAAATTATTCACACACTGTGTGATAATAATAATATAATACATGTACGAAGAAAGTCTAACAGTGGCCAGTCTCAACCAAAAAATGAAATAACAACCGTCGTCGCGAGAGGGAACGGTCACAAAACCTAATATTAACCCTAATAACATACGCAAACAAGACAAGCACTTGCTGGTTATGTTAGACTAATTAAAAAGGAACAGACGACAGATTTTGAAACAATCAATGCAATTGATTGTTTCAAATCATAATGATGATGCACCAAAAAATAAATATAATAATTTTTATTTTTTTTTTCCTTTCTTCTTCTTTCTTCTTCTTCTCTATGTTAATGTCTCATATCTATATCAGTATCCCTTTCCAACCAGTATCGAATGCTAGATACGGTGCAACACGTAAAAGTAACGCACCTGACAGCATCATTTCCATGAGTGAGGAGGAAAAACCCAGGGAAGTGCATCGCGAGGGCAATGATGGCTCAGAATATACTGGAGGGTGGTTAAATGGTAAGGCGCATGGGAAAGGAAAGTACAAGTGGGCAGATGGGACGTATTATGATGGTGAGTGGGACCAAGGTTTAAGCCACGGTTGGGGAGAATTACACGAAAGTAGTGGGCGTGTATACAAAGGCCATTGGTATCGAGACAAGCAGGATGGGGATGGAGAAATTACTTATTCTGATGGCACTACGTTTAAAGGCACTTTCAAGAATGGGATGAAGCATGGGTCTGGAAAAATGAAAATCTCTAACGGAGATATTTATGTTGGTGATTTTGCAAATGATAAAATGCATGGTTGTGGAACCATGGTCCGTAGCTCTGGAGTAAAGTTCGAGGGCACTTTTGAAGAAGGCTATATAAAGGAAGGAAAAGTAACATCATTTAAATGTATATACGAAGGGCAATTTTTACGTAAAGGACAACAACATGGAAAAGGAAAATTGATAACTCTGGAAGGCGTTACCGAATATGATGGATATTTTTTGATGGGAAAAACCTGTACAAAGGAGGAGTTTGACAGATATGAAATTGAACATCCGCTAAAAATTTCAACCGCACCAGAAAAAAAGAATACGAAAGATGAAGAAGATCCAAAGGATGCACTGAAAGTGCGCGATAAGAAAGGTAGATATCCAATATATTACGCTGTGCATGAAAACAGACCAAAAGTTGAAATACTAAGGCTCATATCCGATGCCCCGGACAAAGAAATAATTGGAGCTGTGGACGAAAAAACGGGGAGGACCCTACTTCATACATGCTGCTACCGCGGCGACGATATAGAAGTAATTAAAGAGCTAATTCGTTTAGCTCCCAACAGTGTAAAGGTGAAAGATAGGCGTGGTGGTCTCCCGCTGCACAGCTTTTGTTTTGGACGCAAAAGTGAAAAACATTTAGGTATTTTATATGAGCTTATACGGGAATATCCTATGGCAATACGGGAGAAAACAAGTAATGGAAATACACCCTTAAATTTAGCTTGTTTTCAGCATGCTGGAGACATTATTCCAGCATTGCTTACCTTTAACAAAATGCAAATAGACGAGCCAAATGGAAAAAATGAAACACCTAAATTTTTCGTGTGTGATAATAATGAAATTTTGTCGATGTTGCAAAATGTTGATCAAACAATTGCAAGCTTCGAGTTAAAACTGAAGCAACAAGGGGAAGAAGCGATATTAAATTTGATTAAATGTGTCCAACTAGAAATACTGGACGATGGGCATTTAAGTGATGCTAAAACGATATTACACGATGCATTACGGAATGGTGGTGGACAGCCATGGATGCGCTCAAAATTGATGATGGTCGGGGAGGGGAGAAGTGGTAAAACCAGCACCCTTAGAAATTTGATGGGTTTAAGCTTCCGAGTTGACGAATGTAGTACAATAGGCGCCAGCACGGAAGAGTGTATCGTTAATAATTTTAGTGTAAATGTCAATCGTGAGAGTAGTTTCGAGGCGTGGAAATCAATTAATGATGTGAATGACGGTGGCACATATTCAGAGCTCGACAGTGCTGCTGCTTTACTTCTCAAAGAAGGTTTGGAATCTACGAAGAAACATGACAACGCAAGCGTCAAGTCTTCATCTTCTTCTCGTCAAGATACTGATGAACCAGGATTTACGACACCGAGACAAGATAAAAAAAAAACAAATATATCTTCAGAAGTATCTATTAACAAGGTGGATGCTACTCGCGAAAACCAAACTTCTGACGACACAAATGCAAATTCTGTTTTCGCCCAAGAAATGATAAAGAATTATGGTGTTATGAAAATACAGCGTTTATTAGAAGATTCAACTAGTGAATCTTTAAAACTCGGTAAGTACGCGCCAATAAGGAAATAAAAAAGGTAACTTGAATCTAACATAACATTAAAAAAAGGTATCTGGGACTACGGTGGACAAGAAATATTTTACGCAATTCACCACCTATTTTTAACAAGATTTGGGGTATACTTAGTACTATTTGATATGACAAAATTTATCAAGGCTTGTGACTCGAGAGAATCAGCGAAGGCTATTGAATTTCTGCATTTTTGGTTAAATTCCATTGCTCTGTATAGTCGAGTTGCCAACGATGATACATCAAAAGATACAAATACTAAAGATAAAGGCTCTCCAATTCTCCTCATTGGGTCTAAAAAAGATATAGTTTCAGAAAATCGAGAACACGTTGAAATATCAGAAAGGTTAAAGCTAGAATTTTCCAACCATTTTCTGGACCAAAATATTATCCTCAATGACGAAGATGACTTGTGCTTTTTCCCAGTGGATAATACAGATAGTAAAGATCAAGTAATAGAGCGAGTTAGAATTAGCGTAGAGAGAGCCATATCAGGCGAAACATACATTAAGGATACTTATCCAATGCCATGGATGAAAGCCTGTGATATCCTGAAACAGAAAAGTCGCGAGATGCAATACCTAAGTATCGATGAGGTTTGCGAATTGTCTTCGGAAGTTGGTATAAACCAGCGAGCAGAAGTGAAGGCAATGCTGAAGCATTTTCACGAGCTTGGTGTGGTGATATATTATGGAGACAGGAAAGGCTTGAGTCAACTGGTTATTTTAAATCCACAATGGATTATCGACCGCATCTCTGATATAATACGTGAATTTAATGTAGAGTCTTCTATCCACTCGAAAGCTCGGGATCAAATAGCCAAGTCAATGTCTGTCGAATGGGCGGACTTAACTACCCAGGGTATACTGAGTAAACGATTGTTGCGACATTTGTGGAGAGGCGACAGACCTAATTTGCAGTTTCTTCTAACTTTGATGCAAAGCTTCGCACTGATTGTGCCCTTAAAGATTCCTGTACCGGGCTCAATTTTATTAGAATATTTAGTGCCAAATTTGTTGCCGAGGAATGAAAAGGCAAAGAAATCAGTACTAAATATCCTGAGCAAGAGCACGGGAAATAGAAACCTTGAACCTATCGAAATATTATTTGAAAACTTTGTTCCCAACGGTATATTTGGGAGGTTTTCGGTCGTTATATTGGAATATATATTCTTGAAGGAGCTAGAAGCTCGAAAAAGACAATACACGAGCGAGTCTAACGACAATACGACTGGATACGACCGGACGAAACTATTATTAAACGATATAAGAGAAAACGGCGTTGAATTATATAGAACTTGGGGTCTTTTTGTTATCAAGGAGACGAAGTTTATGGTTACAAGGGAAAAGGTTGGTTTTCATGTCCACATTCAAGAATGCAAAGATGCTGATAAAGATACAGACGTCAGTAGCTTATGTAGAATATTGTGTGGTCTACTGAACTCATTGAACAGTGAATTTTATAATTCTAGACTGGACATACGTATCAAAAAACCCCACGATACCACAACAAGCTCAGTGAAATCAACTGATTTTAGCTGGCCTAGACCAACACCAGCAATATTAACACCGAAGACACGTAGTATTCCAGCCTACTTACGCCCAAAAGCTGCTGAACAAGGATATTATACTGTGCCAGACTTGGTCAACGGACAATCGAAGACTTCTAAGAATTCTATGGATTTAAAATTCCAGCTATCTAGTGTGAAAAAATTTGTTGTTGGGCGAAAAGGATATGGGAAAATAGAGTGGTTGGTGCCATTAGATTTGAGCGAAGCAGGGGCTGTAGACGATATTATTTATATCCAAAACTGTGACGTGTCATTGTATGAATTTCACGAGTGCGAACCGGCAGTTGGAAAAGAGTTCAATAATCCAGCTAGAATAACTTTCGAAAATGTGTACCCACATCGTTTAAGAAATGCTGAAAAACATTTATCAGAAAGCAATGAGGATACAAAAAGAATAGAGCGATTTAAACGTCGCATAGAAAAGATCGCTAAAAAGCGGAATTACAAGAATAACACATACGATGAAACTAAGGGGATATGGCAATTTGAAGTGGAACATTTTTCCCATCATGGATACTATGGCGACGACGACGAACTCGTAACCTGGCTGAAGGAATCACTGTGGTCGTCAGATAGGAAAAGAGAACGTAATCATGAGCTGGCAAAAGACTACGCAGGCGGTCTTATTTACAATGACTATTTTCTAGAAGATGTACTCGGTGCAGATCCTCCATCGGAATCTGTGCTGGTAAATGCTGGTATTCGATCCTTACATGTCAAAAAGATCATACGCATATTGTACGAGAAGAATCCGAAACGAAAAGATTATGAAAAGCTTATTGATCATTATGATTCTGGGGGTGATGTTATAGCAACAATCAACGACAATGACTTAACTCAGCCTAAACCTGCACCATCTTTGATGTCTGAAAATATCAAAGTAAATGCAAATACACTGCCTAGTAGCCAAAGACAAGATATTGCCGCAAGTAGTACTACGACCATTTTAGAAATGACAAGCAAAAAACCTTTGATAGATGCTACGCCAGCAAGCACAACAGAGGATTCAGGTGCACACACAGAAAAGCAATCAGCGACAAATAATGATTCAACGAAAACATTGGTAACGAACCCGCACAAGATAGTACGTGAAGATGCTAAAAGAAAAGTTGAGCTCCCTGCATATGACGTTTTCTTGAGCCATGATTGGGGCAAGTTTAAATGTGAAGATATGAAGACGGAGGTAAATAATCACGAAAGAGTTGAAAGAATAAACAAAGCATTACAACAGCATGGTTTAGTTACATGGTTTGACGAGGATAGAATGTCTGGCACCCTTATTGACGCAATGTCGAGAGGTATTGAGAAATCTACATGTGTACTGTGCTTTATAACAGCTAACTACATCCTGAAAGTTTCGGGAAATGGACCTAATGGAGCTGCAGACAACTGCAAGAAAGAGTTTGGGTATGCTTGCGTAAAAAAAACTTCACCACATAACATGCTCATACCTATTTTAATGGATCCTTCACAGCGTGATACCAAGAAATGGACCGGTGGTGTTGGAATTAGTTTGGCTGGGGATTTGTACTTGGATATGTCATCTGCCAACTTGTGGGACAAAGGCGATTCATCATCAGTTGAAAAGTTTAATAAAAATATTTTTACCCTGATTACTGATTTCATCGAAAAGAAAGCTGCTCTGGCACATAAAACGTTGATTCGGGCTAAAACAGTGGCAGGATCAGGATTAAACGCGGTGCGAGGGAAGTCAACTTAATTGATGTTTACATTTTATATATACATGTGTAATATCCACGTGTGTGTGTGCGTATTTTGAAAGTGACTTTTACTCGTTTTCTTTAGGTTTAAGTATGATAAGATCTGAAATAAAATAAAAAAAATATTTTTTAATTCAATGCATTAGCAGACCCCAATACGCGTACGAAGTACATCATATAGATGTAATGAGATTAAAGCGCAACACAATACTTCAAATTGGCTTGTGATTTACTCCTTGTCCACATCCATACTCTTCTCACCACCCTCTGTTTTTTCCGGTTCTGCATCAGTCTTTGATGAAGTTTCAGCCTCTCCATCTGCTTTGGTATCGCCATCTCCAGACTCCTCAGCTTTCGAGTCGGCACCCTCTGTTTTCTTTGCTTCCTCTTCTTTCACAGGCTCTGGTTTCTTTTTGTTAACGATAGGTTTACATTTATTATCAACTTCAGACCAACGCTTAGAAATATCGCCAACCAATAAAACTGGGTCAGCCGATAGTGGTAGGATTTGCTGCTTTTCTTGTTGGTCCGAAAGCCATTGCTGCGCGGAATTACAACAGTTACGTACTTCGTCGCGATCCTCAACACTCAAGTGCGCATATTTTTCATCGCTTCCGTTGACAATTGTCAAATAACTTTCTGTTAATGTACGCAGTTGATTGCAAGCATTTGGTCTACCATTAGCTTCAACTTCTCTCTGTTCGATTGGTTTAGTCAAAGCTCTCAAGTCATCCAACTTGCTTACAAAAATCTTCTTCTTCGCATCATCAGCTTCCTCTGTGTAAAGCCAGTCCTCTTCTTTTGCTAGCCTGTCGTTTATGTTTTGTTTTTCTTCGTCAGCAGCAAATTGGGAAAGCTGTCTATCCAATTTGTCTCTGAAATCGTAAACAAATGTTTCCAAATCATTTCTGGCATCATGGGTCTCGCGAATAATGCGATCCACTTGCGCCATATTTGCTTCGCGTGACTGCTGCGCAACAACAATGTGCCGGGGGGGCATACCGGTGTAAACGGCGTCTACTTTCAGATTCACACGCTTGAACTTTTTCTTCTTCTTCTTTGGTTCCTCCTTCTCCCCTTCATCACCTGTTTTCTTTTGCTCGTCTTCCCCTTTCTTTGCTGCCTCTCCTTCCGTGGCTTCACCTTTATCAGCTTGCGCCTCACCTTCTTTAGACTCGTCTTTCATTGCGACATCTTCGTCTGCTTTTTCGATTTTTTCCTCCATATACAAAGCGGACTGAGCACGCAATATCCCGTTCGAGTCTTGAGTTAAGAAAACTCGTACACGTGGTACTTCTCCACTAGTGCCAGCTGCGGGCATCCCTGAGATGGTAAACTTGGCAATATGTTGACTGCCGCCTGGGAACGCTTGATCGTTGACCACAGCATCACTGTACGTCGCTTCCAAAGTAAATGGCTACAAAAACAAGTGAAATATGTTAGCAAAATGTATTTAAAAGGTGCATATATATGTTTATTTATGTGGGGGCAAGGACAACCACATGTAGTGCCACGATCATGGCCACATTTGGTAAGTTGGCATTTAAATAAATAAAACCATCCAAAATGTAACTAAATGTTTTGTGGCGCAGTATCAATCTAGCACTAATTCCTTAGGATCTTGACATCATATCAAGACCCTTACACATGGAGTGCTTAGCTCACTCAATTGAGGAAGAGTATATACATGATAAAATGAAACTTACCTTATTTCTACGGAAATTGATTTTTCTTGTACCGCTGATACTGTTTTTGGAGAACAAGGTTAGTGAATTTACGCCGTTGCTTTCTGCACCAGCTTCACCTTCTTCTTCTTCTTCGACTTCCATCTTATTTTCTTCGGCAGGCTCAACCACGTCTGGTTGGTCCCACGAGATTGTAATTGGATACTGCGTTCCATGCTGAATCTCGAAAGCCTTAACATTAAATTTTGGCGATATCATAGCGCATTGCAGTGCACAACCATGCCCAGCGGATTCATCCATATCCATTGTAGTCATTAATCCGTAATTTGGCTCCACAGCTTCAAATCCGAAAAATGAACCAACTTTTTTTTTGAACACCGCCATGCGTAATGCACCACCAGTGGCCTCAACACTCTTCAACTCACTATTCTGAATACCAACTTCATTTAGTGCTTGTTGTATTGGCCCCATCATACGGTCTGCAAGAGGCGCGCAAATTTCATCAAGCTCCTCACGAGTAAGCGTTACATTTGCCAGGTCCCTATCGTTCATCAAACACTCAACGTTGATTTTTACCGATGGGACACCACCACAGAGATTCTTTTTTGCTTTCTCGGCAGCAATCAACAACTTAATATAAGCTTTTGGAGTTGCTTCTCTACTAGCGTCTAGGCCAGTCTTTGCCTTAAACTCTGCAACCAGTTTATTAGCGATTGCGATGTCAATAATGCGCCCACCGAGGAACCTGTCGTGGGTTGTGGACAATACACGCATCGTCCCTGTCTTAAAATGTACAATAGAGACAGTGTATTGAGTAGCGCCCATATTGATGAACATTACGTAGAATTTGTCTTCCCCATCAAACGCCTTTCTTTGATTCTTCCATATGCCATAGTTCAAGGCTACGGCCGTAGTATCGCTCATGACACCTAAGCAGGCAACGTTGGCGATTTCACACGCAGCAAGAACTTCGTGACGCTGCGCATCAGTGTACCAGGCCGGCACACTGATGACAACATCGGATGTCTTAACTCCAGGTGTACCAGCAATGGCATCACGCTGTAGTTGACCAATAAGCATGGCAAGTAGCTGGGTTGCGGTGAATTCTTCGTCTTCACCATCAACCTTTAACGTTGCCACCAACTGACCTTGTGTCTTCTTACTTTCACCGAACATTTTTGCGTAAGGTAGGAGCGACAGTTCTTTTTCTGTGTCTGGCAGTCCAAGTGTGCGCCCGATCAGGCGATTAATGTACCATACAGTGTTCTTATAGTTTGATTTGATCATAGTATCCGCATTGGAAGCTAATGCACGCTCCTTTCCATTTATGGAAACCAATGTACTACTCCGCCTTTGGGAAGCCCCATTCAGAACTGTTTTAATTCCACCTTTTTGTGCTTGCGCGATGACGCTGTAAGCACCACCTAAGTCAATACCGATAACTGACATGCTTTATCCAATTTGTCAATAAATGCCTTGAATAGTAGCGTATATATTTTGTAAGTCGAAGAAAAAAAGCACCTCGATAAGTCTAGCAGCTTCTTCTTTCGTTCAGCTTGTGTCCGTATGAGTGTGTCAGCGTCTGTGCCGTGTATGTGTACAGCTGCGAAAGCAGACTTTCGAATAATGTAGTCGAAGTAATAATAATAGTACTAATAAGAAAGAGGATGACGATGCTTTCGTTGTTTTTTTTCTGTTCTTAATTTTTCAGTGGTGGTGAATGTAAATTAGCATTGATAGAAGAAACAAGTACCAGTGGACAGTATGGAAAACTGATTCGTCCTTTCTAATCCATTCTTTTCTTTTCGTCTTCGCTGCTGTGGTACGCAGATTCACTGCTGCATTGTCTTACTATGAATTTCCTCTCGTTTGCAATGGCAGGGCTAATGATAGGATGTAGAATCATCATAGTATATACACCAGTACGATACCCAAAGGCTTCCAGAAGAAGACTTGACCTTCGCGTTTCAAAAACAAATAAAAACAAACGAAGAAAGTAGAATTTTTGTGGCCAGGAAAATAAATGGAAAACCAGCAACAACTTGGTAGCTAGGGCTTGTTGGTTATAAACTCAGGATTCATTCAGTGTGGGACAGCAGTTCTATATGGTATAATATACGTATACTAAGACGCATAAACATGGATGGTTCTTAAAGCCAAATAGCATAAACCCAGAATATTAGTCTATGCTAGTGCTCAAATTCATTCGTAGCTAGTGCTAGTCGTGCGTAATGTGTGCATCAAATCAAGCCTGCAAGCGGGCATGCAGATACAAAACAAGTCTACGAGTTATGATAGCAGACGACAAGCACTACTTCAGTCTACTTTTTTTCTTCTTTTCTCCCTATAAAAATCATTTAATTCACGACGAGCTAGCTAGCCTGGCTATAGCTCTCTATTTATTATTGTTTCGAAATTATGATTACTAGCCCTATTTCACCTATTATTGTTATTAGCTAGCATTATTATTGAAATCAAATTAAGCCTTTATTACTGAAGTTATTTGAGGAGATAATAAAAAATACAAAAAAGTATGAAGAACAAAAGTCAACAACAAAGTACAGAGAAATATATTTTAATAAATGTGCAGCTAGCTATCAATTATTGAAATTTATTAGCACTATTCACTATATGAAATATGTATGAAATATGTTATTATAACTTATTTCAACCTTAAAGTATTATTAATAAAAATACAAAAAAATAAAAATGCGATTATTATTAATTTTTATTAGATGAATAGTGCAATATGAAATAAATAGAAGAAAGACGAGACTAAAAAATATGAAGATATATGATTGCTACTACTACTACTATTTATTGCTTTGATGATTATTATTACTACTAATAATTATTTGAAGACGACGACAACATGAAAAAAAAACTAGTACAACACCACACTACAACAACAACAAACAACAAAATCAAAAACCGGTCTCTACAGTGATGATACTTGTCATCTGAATTGCAAACAAATAGCAGGAAAAGCCCACACTCGTGCGAGCAAGTGGATATTGACATTCGCGACAAGTAAGAAGTGGTGCGAGCGATGGGCGTAACTCCTTCTATCCCAGAGACCGCGCTACATCCAGGATGGGTAGATAAATTTGTTCAACCTGATTTTCATGGGAGATTACGCAGTCGTCAGTTTTTAAATACTTTGAAAAGGAGTCATAGCTCCGTGACTGGAGATGATGATACTACATTCCGATGGTCGTATGCTGGACTTACGTTCTGCTTAACAAGCGAAGAGGTTGAATCGTTAATCACTAAAGTTAGGGATTATCAGCTAGGAATCACAGTTAGTGATGAGGACAATTCCATATCAGGAAAAGCCACAAAAATGCAGAGGTGTCGAGAGTCTTTAGCGGTTGCTACGACGGCAACGCCTTCGTTTCAACGAGATTTTGAATACAGGCTGGCAATATTAAGGTCTTTGCAAGGACCGTTACGACGAGCCAGAGATCGAGAAGTTGCCAGGTATAACGAGCCAACAGAAAGGAAGGATACACCCTGGGGAAAACAGAACCCACTATGCTTGCCCGAGGCTTCTACATCTTATGTGGCACTTAAAGTTTTGACTTCTGTTTTTAGAAGCATTCCTAAGTCTATGTATCACACACTATTCCATGATAATACAATGGCGAACAGCTTAGACTCGTGGATCTTTTCTTTACCACCTTTATCTCTCTTCAAAGAATGGTCACCACGCCCAGGGGGAACTGCGGTAAATGATGGGAGTAATAATACAAGCGAAGGGTTAAACTTTGTAACTCTTCTAGACGACTTGACTACCTTCGCTTATGAATTATGCAAAACGCGTGGGAAAGAAAATCTGAAGATACGTCGAATGGGTAGAAGGATTTTGACTGGTCTGTCTATTGCCTCTGGAAAACTATGCATTATTCTAAGATTAATGCAGGCATTGGTCCGTGAAGGAGACCTCCCGTTATCAGTAGATGAACAGCTTGCAATGCAGAAACTGCTACAGCGAATATCGATATACCCAAGTACAGAACCATGGTTATTGCCAAAAACAAGAACAAATGTCGTTGGAAGCTCTGAGACATGGCGCAATAATTTACGATTTGGAGATTTCGTACAATTAAAGTTAGACGGTTTTCAGATGCTTCAAGCCGATAGCAGTGCTAACAATGTCCAAAATATTATAGCTTATTGTCAAGGTCAAGTGACAGCTGTTACCAAAGACGGACAGTTTTTGCATATTTTGGTGTACTTCAACGACACAGATACTCTACAAAAACTAGGACGAGACAAATGTGATGGGTTCTCAAGACTGTATATTGTCCATCGGAAAGATAAAAGACTTTTTAAGGAAGGGGCGAATCCAATTGGCCCTCTTAGTTCTGGCGCAGAAAGTTGTGATAGCAAATCTAAATCATTGCTGACCCAAGACGAAACCAAGCCATTGATTGATGACATTACCGATAATGAAAGTAAGGAAGATGCCTTGGTACCCACCATAACAGCGGAAGAGTGTGAGGTGGACGAAAAATTTTTAGGAAACGACGTGTCGTTGGAGCAGCGACAAAAATTTATATGTACAAAACCATCCACGTGTTTTGACTTTGCATTACGCTTGGGAATGCGTATAGGTGATATGGCTAGTCAATATGAAGCACCGACGTGGGATGCTAGTAATAGACATTATGATTCAGAAACGCATAAGCGCGCATCCTCAAATGGTAGTGTTACCAGTAAGTTGGAAGAGGAATTTTGCATAGAGGTATCCCACGACACTTTCCAGTTGCTTCACAATTTGCTCGAGGAATTTCTAGAAAATAAGCATGAAAATATAGCTCTTGAGCGCAGGTGTATCGCTGCATCTCTAATTAAAGTTGTCGAAGTAAATCTCCATCGCTTGGTTAAATCAAATGTCAGTCCAGAAAAAATTGGCATAGCTATTCCTAAGATAAACGCAAAACTTGATGATCCAAGTAGTGACATTAGGAACAAAGGTACATTTGCAAACTTGCTTGAGCTTCTAATGAGAATTATTGAACCAAACAATAGTGGATATTTTCAGGGTTTGCAACACGAAGCTGCTGCTGCTATTGACGCAGGGTTTGATGTACTATTTCCCTCTCGCTTAGAGCGTGTTTTATTACTTATAAAACTGGTTCGACATCAAATTAAGAATCCAGTTTCATCTGCATCCGCAAGACGACAATTGCTAGACCGTTTGATGTGGCGTTTTGCTTCCAAATCATCTGGTGCTGTAAACATGATTCCAACGCCAGGCGACTCCAATGATCATTCGAAGGCTGTGCTTGAACTGGTTACTATGCTACTGAAGGTTGCGACTGATGGTTCGGCGGATGAATCTAATTCTTCCAGCGAGAGTGGCATGGCTGCTGTGGAGGAAGATTTTTTTGATGTAGATTCTAATACAGAAATGGCGAATCACTCTAATAATATACTCTCCACTTCGGAAAGGCAGATTTCACGCGACACCGACAATTCATTTGTACCACTGGTTCGACGCAATGCAAGAAGAGGAAATGATATCGAAAGAGGCGATGTACAGATAGAAATAGAAGGTCTGATGGATGATGCATTAAATTCACTTCACGACGAAACTCGTGCAGTAGAAAATATTGTTACACCGAATACAAATACTAGTGGTCGTCGCAGTGGTGGCAGAGATAGTAATGTTAGGTGGGTGGCATTGCAGGGATCAAGTTCGCGGAATCTCCATTCGCGACAGTACTCTAGACGAGTTAGTTCACGCCATATTGGCTCTACGACTTTAAATTCAACACGCATACCTCACCGATATGAGCATCGTGGTCGATATGATAGAAGAAGAATTGCAGAAAATAATGATGGAAATAGAACACCAGTGCATAATGTCAACATATCTTCAAACAGGGATGCGCCTACTTTACGGAACAGACACAGAGCAGAACAGAGCAGGCCAAAATGGATGGATAAGAAGAAAATAAAGACGCGAAGTTTCCGTTTGTCCGCTTTGCAATTACTAGCATCGTATCAAAGACATTTAGTGTCAGCTGCTGCGACACCTCTTCCTATCAAAAGCAACATTCCAACCGCCGATGGAAAATTTTTGAAACGAAAAGTAAGCCGTGCATCTACTTTAAAAGAAGGAATAATATTTGCGCCTAAAAATGTATCTTTTGCCTTTACAAATCCATCGGCATCATCAATTTGTCAATCTAATACTAAAAATGAAGTAAATTTAGGACAAGACAGAGTACTTAAATGTGCCGCATGTGAAGGAGCCTTTTCCGCCAGTGATGCTGGTATACCAGAAACACTGTCAATGGGAAAAGGAGGCAATGAAATTTGTGATAAGGATGGAAATTGTAGACCAGTTTTCTGTTTAGTTTGCGAAGAGAAATCAAGAGCAACAGCGCAGGATCACTTAATTACATACGTGAAAGCACTGTGCCGTTTCTCATGTTCCAGATTAGATTCAGTAAATTCTACTGGAGCCAAAGACGATACAAGCACCTTGCTTCTTCTTCGACGTTCTATTATTGGCACTCTTCTACCTCCATTAGCAAGCGCATTAGCCTTATTATCACACCAATATTTTTTAGTAGAAGAAACTTTACCTCAATTCATAGCAGTAATTCAGCTTTTGGACAAATATTTGCGAAAAACATCGAAGTATGAAAAACTTGAAAAAGCCCTCATTAATAAAGATTTTTGTGAACATAAGCGATCCTGGCAGGATCGGCTAACAAAAATTGTAAAAGTTGACGGCAAGTCTTACAGTAGAAGCTCCAACAACTCATCTGCAAGTGGATCGAGCGAAACTGGAGATGTGAGTAGTTGGTCATATCGGAATCCAGATAGTGGGGATTGGCAACCATACCCGAGAGATGCACAAACAGCGATGGACGAGGCTTTTCGAGGCGGCGTGGAGTCAATAGCGTTGCAGTTCCCAGGAGATCGTCTAATATTGGTTGATTTCCGCCGCATGACGCAAATAAATGAGAGTAGCGGTATGCAATGCCAAATTAGGCAAGCGCCAGAGACTGACATGCCAACTGGACCGTGGACCTGCAGCCAGTGCACAATGATAAATTCAGAAACTAACCGTGTGTGTCAAGCATGCCAAACAGCGTATGTGCCAGTTACTGATACAATGGCTGACGAATCGTCAGAGGATGAAGATGGCTACGTAGCAGAGGAAATTGCTTCCAAGAAGAAAAATAATTCAAATGCAAATACAAATGATACAAAGGAAAGGGACGAATTACCTTGGATTTTTGATTTATACAAGACAATTAGTACAGTTAGCGGAAAATTTTCTGCATCTTTAATAACTGGACCGCAACTTGAACAAGATGAAGTGGAATTGGCACCTTGGTTGAAGTGCAATTTATTTTCTGACGGGATCGACTATGACTTAGCAGGAGTTGAATCTACAGTGCTTGCATGGCAAGGAACCCCAAGTAAGCCTGCTAATGATTATTGCAGGATTACTAAATCATGTTCTGCTATACTGAAAAAAATAATATCGACAGACTTTGGTTCGAATTTGATACTCTGGCTTTCAAAAAATGCAAAGCCGCAAGATATGCTGAAAGGTAAGAATACAATTGCAAGCTTGGAGAAACTGTTTTTGGCCGCCTTACTACTACATTCAGGTTTATGGACTAGTGCGAATACTATGATTGGCGGCGAAGTAACACCAGATATATCACAGGTGTGGCGGCACCTCCTAAAATTTCGAAATTGGGTACGCCAAGAGCGTCAGTCATACGTAAGAAAAGAAAAAGAAAACAGCCAGAAAACACCATTGCTGCAAGGGTTAACAGCAACGGCTTCAAATTTATCGAATGTTAAAGGCAATGGTACGTCATTGGATGATGTAAACTTCACGCTTGATCAGCACGTCGAGGAAAAAGATGATGTACCAATAGATGAATCAAAAGAAGACTTTTCAGAAAATGCATCTAATTTTACGGTCCGTGATAGGCCATATATCCGAAGTCCTAGAAGACGGGGTTCGAGCGGTATGTTTAGTGTTTTGGAAGAAAGTTTTGATGATGTTTCTATGGATGAAGATGATGAAGAGGGAGACAGCCAAGATGCTGCAATAGAGGTAGACCATGATGATGATGATGATGATTCTGATATGTTGACTGACGCCGAGGAGGTTGATTTAGAAGAGGAGGAGGAGGAGGAGGAAGAGGAGGAGGAGGAAGACTTTGCTGACGGACAAGGTTTATCTTTTGATGTGAATAATGGCGAAAGTTTTGAAACTCTCCAGCCGGATGAAATGGACTGGGTTCAAGTTGGGTCTCGGGGTACCGAAGAAGGCACTGATGGTGATGATCGATTTCGTAGACAACGACGCCGTGGGCAAAGGGATGATAGTCTTGAAAATTCTCCAAGTGATGAAAGTGAAGATACAATGGATGTAGGGGATGCAATTTTTGGTTTGAATAAACAAAAAATGTGGGAAAAATACAGAAAAGCTGACACCTTTGATATTTTTTGTGCTGATGTTGAAAGACGCATTCATTTGACACTTTTAATACCATACAGGCAGCACGTTGAAGTTGATTCTCTCAGCCATCATACAGAGAAAACGGACGCGACATTTAACGGCAGGATAAAATTACTCATGCTCTATGTATGTCAAGGGACATGGGCGCCACCGGAAATTATTTTGCATGCTCTCCTGAAAAGAGAAAGACGGGCATGGTCCAGAATAGCGGGAATTCAATCTTTGACAGATCTTTTGAGCTCATTGACTTACTCTTCTGCACAATGCGATGCTTTAATGAGTTTTGGCACTGCCTTTCGGGCTATGAGCATGACTAGTTCTGATAATTTTATTTGTGCATTAACCGAAGGCTTGTCAAAGCGAATAGATGCAATTTCATTTTTGGAAGGATCCTCAAAATCGACAAGGACAAAAATTTATCATAGTTTCCAAAAGCTGTACGCCAAGATGTTTTCGGTCTCCGGAATCGGCATTCCAGCTTTGATGCCTAATTCAAAGGACTTTCAACCAACGGCTACAAAGCCAAAGCCTAGCAACCCTTTTCTTTCTCTCGTAATATTATGGAGCTTAGGAATTGATTGGGACGCAAGCACTATGTCTCTAATTGAAAATTCATCGAATATACTCCAGCTACTTCACCAGAAAATTACTATTAGTAACTACTCGTCTTCAATACATTTATGGCAAGAGGAGCAAGAATTGGAGTTGCGTCAGTCGCGAAATTTCATAAAAATACCACAGAAGTTGTTTGAAAGCAAATCGCGAGGGTCCAGTGAAAAAAAGCGAAGGAAGTCGAAAAAGCGTCGAAATTCCACAGACAATGCCAGCATATCGACGCAATCAAGCGACCCGAGTAATACCTCTTCTACTGGCGCTGCTAATTCTTCTACGAGCGGTGCGCATAAAAATGTCGACGTTGGGGAAGGAGTATTTGATGAGACGTCGTCTGAGACAGCTAGTGCTGTTGACGATTCGACTCCAGCTTTAAAGCAGACACTTTCTTCGAGCGCCACAAGCAACCAGCCACCCTCCCAAGATATGCCATTAAGTGATGTGAAGGCGGATAAAAAATGGGCAAAGTTTGACCTCGACAGCATTTTGCCCTATATATTAGAGGGATGGATTAGTAAACGGGAAATAATTATGAATCTCAGGATGTGTCCGCTTGTACTTATGTTACAAAAATTAAGTGTAATTGATAATTTTCAAGGCGATAAAGCTGCTTTGGTCAAAATTGTAAGCGAATTTCTCAAAAAATGGAGCCATCTTCTTACTGGAAACTTATTCCAACTTTCCAATTCTATTGAACTAGATCAATTGTTGGTTGATTACGATAATTTTTTCAAGGAAATCATGCGTGTGCGAAAAGAATTGAAAAAACATGTCGAGGTAAGTCCAATCGTGGTAAGAAAAGGTGTGAATGTACGAAGCCATTTGTTGCACCGGAGCGCGTGTGTATCAGCGTTACGATTGATTATCATGTCGACTTTAGGTGGGGGCGCAAAAGCAAAATATGACTACGAGGCTGCAAGTATTAAATCTGTACTTCGCACTGCAACCGGTTGTGCAGATGAGGAGAGTTGTGCGAAGGTTGGTATTGCCGTTGTACAAAATACATGTGTACCTCATGAGAGCTCAAGTAATGTATACTCAATGATAGAGGAATTGATTGCGAATGAGCTAGAGACTGCAATAAAACTTAGTGGTGCCCAAAAGGAAGAAATGAATATCGTGAAAGACATAGAGCAAACTGAAATCGAGATGCACATTCGTGAAATTTTGAATTTGATGTTGTCAATACTTCCTAACGCCCCAGCAATCAAAATCATTTTGCGAACTTCAGTTTTGAATTCACTTCTTTCTTATTTAGATATTGGTTCTTTCCCGACTCGCCGCTGTATCTATCGTATTTTGAGAACAGCTTTCTGCGACAAGAGTTTCAACGAAACACTACTCTGTGTATCAAAGAAAGATTTCATTAAGAATATGATACGTAACATTGGAGCCTTCTATCTCGGATCTGGCGTCACGAATACAGCGGAAGTTGATTCAGCAAAGACGGCTTTGCTGGGTCTTGGAGACTTTCGTTCATATGTATGCTGCGAGGAAGTATGTCTTATGAGAACTCTGCAACGGAGTCCTCTGTGGTCCAGCGTCGTAGATTCGGAACTCGAGATCTATCTGCAGGAAGATTCGCCTTTAGAACTAATTGCTGGTTCGTTTGCGGTACTGGGCGGTAATTTTGAATGTGTTCGTGTTGGCGGTCGTGTCAAATTAGTGTCGAAAGACAACTTGGACTCAGCTTCATCGGCAACAGCAGCTGGTGTGGTTGTGCACATCGACAGAGTAAATGGAACAGCTCTAGTTGCTTTCAATGTATCGATTGATTTGATCCCTGAGAAAGTTAATTTGGAGGATTTAATATCCATTGACGAAGTATTACCATACAATGTCGATATAGAAAACCCAGGAAAGGGCCAAAATTTCAGTAGGCTATTACATGCTATCGAAAGATTCATCATAACAAACCCTGAGAATGAAAGTAGTGATTATTCACACAAAATCTTGCAGTGTATGGCAGCTAAATGCTTGAAATACTTGGTGCATAGGGTATCTGAATTGAATGCATCAATTGATGTATTTCGAGCTGTGATAGATTATGCCAGCAGACAGCTAGCGTTAAACTCATTTGTTGAAAGACACTTCCTAGAAAATAGAAGCGTGTTTCTTCGAAACCGGTATTATGAAAGCTGCATTGGAAATGGCTCTTTGTACGAACGATTAAAACCGAAAGGCACTCAAACAAAAATTTTGGATAAACGTGTCGAATCGCGACGCGAAGAAGCTAAGAAGCTGATGCAAATTGCTCAGAGACCGATCGATGTATGCATAGTAGCTTTAGAGCTTAACGGCGATAATCAGAATTTTGCATTAGCGTGGTTATTTGAAAAGGCTGACGAATTTATTGCAAGCGGCGGACTTTCAAAGAAGCGTGATGAAAAACAAAATCCTAGGGCGGAAAAAACTATCACTTTGGTCCAAATGACGCAGTTTCCGTCATGGCTGTGTGAAAAGGCATTGGAACTAAGTGATAACAATGCGGAGCGTGCATATGAGTGGTTAACTGCTGGGGAAGAAAACGGTAATCGTTACATGAAACTTTACAAACAAAACGAGATGAGTGATACTGCAGATTCTAGGGCAAAGCGAAACAATTCTAACGACAGTGCTGCCATCGACGATATGGTTGAAAATGAAGCACCAATCTCTAACAGTAGTGCACAAGGCGCTGCAGTTGATAAAAGTAGTGCACAACTGGACGAAAGGAGACGCCGGGGATCTTATCAAGTTGTGCTCAAAAAATTTGCACCGAGCGAAAGAAATGTGGTTCCTGGATCGTTAGTGACATATAATGCTTGTAGTGGCCCGACGGATGTTTTAAAAGGCATGACAGGTGTAGTAGTGAATGATGGCGTTGCAAAAGGTAGGAATCGAAAAATTTATGTAAAATTTATGGTACCTGGTAAAATGCAATCATTTATTAAACGTCTCTCATTGACGCAATTGTTATGGCATGATAAAGTGTATGGATTCGAACTTCGTTCGAAAGCAGATGTGAAAAGGTCGGTAGCAGAGACGCTGGACTCTTTAATAACGCATTATTGTCGCGACGTTGCTGTTCAAATGCTGTGTAATTCGGGAGCAGAACTTGATATTAGCAAGGTCAGTGTGAACACTGACACAGTGAATATGCTACGTAAAATTCGTACGAACTTTTTAGCTCGTGATGCAGTAAATGACGGCACCGAGGAGTTGAAATTACAGAACAGCGATGATAGCAGTAACAAAAAGACAAATGACGAAGGCAAGGAACTCACCGCTTCCAAATCTAATATTCCAGTGACAAGTGGCGAAACACTTAAACCGCGTTTTGTCCCAGATGCTGAGCATCTCTCGATGCTATCAGCCATGGGGTTTTTAGAGGAACAGGCTAGATATGCTTTAAGAGCTGCCGAAAATGATATGCAGCGAGCTGCTAATTTTTTGATGGATCCGTCATCCATGCCTGAATTACCCCCAGAGGAACCGCAGGAAGCAAGCCAGGAAAAGCAGAGTGGAGATTTTGAAGGACAACAGCAACAACACTTGAATACAACCCATGATATGTCACATGTGACAGACGACACTTCCCCGACAGATACGATGAATAACTTTCTATTTGGCGAAAGTTCTGATCAACATGCGAACACTGCTACAACAGTAGCGGCAGCTTCTGAGGAGAATGGTGAAGAAGATGAAGAAGATGATGAAGCTGCAGCACTAGCAATGGCTCTTGCTATGTCTGTCAATTTAAATTCGGATGGTGGGGATCAGAGAGTCGAAGGTCAACAGAGTACAGAGAATGCAGATGATGAAGAGAAGACCGGGGAGCCACACTCTCCTGTTGCGGAATCGGATAGGAAAAAGGAACAAGAAGGTGCGGACAAAGCATCACATGCATCTGAAGATGAAAATATTACTTCCAATCATTCGATGGGAATACCCATACTTATGGACACAATCAACGACGGAACAATCTACTCGTCCATCGAAGGCGGGGTCTCATGTACTTTGGTACACTTGGTGAAGCTACTGGCATCAAATACGTACGCATTCAAAAATTTAAAAATGGATCCCTTATCAGCTGTAGAAAAGATGCGGAGCTTACTTGCAAAAGTGTTGCACGGAGAAGTGTATAAAAAGACTAGCGATAGCGACAAACCTATGTCTTCTTTATTGGTTGAAGAATGCATAACTCATTTAATCCAGTCTACACAACAAGGAAAGAAGGCCACAAAAGTTTTTGAATCACTTCATCCATATTATCAACAAAGTTCTTATGGAGGTTCGGTAGGCTTTTCGGAGGCGCGAGCTTTGCGAGTTACATTTAACCCCCAGTGTTCAACACAGGGTCGTGACGCAAGTGCACTCAAGTTCTATCTGGACGAAAATTGCACTCACGAAATAGCATCTTTTTCGGGAACAGCAGGCTGGCGCCCATTTATTGTAGAGGCGGGAAAAGTTTATTTCAAGTTCCTATCACGAGCGAATGAAGGTAATCATTGGGGTTACAAATTCGAAGTAGCCCCGATCAGTGGCTTGCAATGGGTAAATGAGAAAGAAGTTGTCAATGAGGCATCTCTTGAATGGGCTTGTTACGTGCTTGACTTTTTGTTAAAGGAAGGACTAGAGTTGGGTATCGGTGCTGCTGTCCATAAGCCTGAGATATTCAATGCTCTGGTTCAGTATCTGTGCTTTCCTGGTGTTCCGTATAAAAGAAAAGTCGTATCTCTTCTACTTCAACTCCTGCAATCACCATCATTATTTCCTACGAAACCTGATCTTGATAGCTTGAAGGGGGTTGGTTCTCTCGTTGCGGAAAGATGTAAATCCACAAGAAATTATTCTGATGTTATGGCACCAACTGCAATACAAGCTTTAGTTGAACTCGAAGCTACACGAAGGAAAGTAGAAGAATATTTCAGTTCAAATAAGTCTGAATTGGAGGCATATAGCGGCAAAAATTCGAAAACACATTTGGGTGATGAAAGTCTGCAGAAGAAAAAGATGGATGGAGTTTCTTCTGATTCGAAGAAGTTGATGCCACCATTTGTTTTAAAACATGTTGTCCAGAAGGACTTAAATCAATATGATGCACCAAACGGGATGTTGAATCTCTTAGAGCTGATGAATACAATCCACACTGGCAGCAGATTTTCAGATGAATTCTATTCGGAAGTTTTATTTCACTCCATGTTGACTAAAGTTATCGAAAGCGACCATCCTCATAAAATGGGCACATCAACAGGAGAGATGAAGTTTCCAGGCGCATTAAAACTAGAAATTGTGTACGATTCTCGCTGTAGGTTAGCAAGTGGATCATCCTTTGAGTTACAGTACAGGATTTTAACGAAGAATGCTGACGGATCTATTGCGCCAGGTGCATGGAAAAAAACTAGTTCTACATACAAAGACTCGCATAAGCAAGTTATCGAGACAGATATGATCAAATGGAAGATTGTTGCCAATAACAAACCTGTAGACGCTCGTTGGGGTATTCGTATGCTGATTCATGCACTTGAAGTAGATAAAAATAGGGAGTTGCTAAATAAGGAGCAAATCGAGCAAGATTTGATTGATTTGACAACTACGTGGGATAAAAGGGCCGATGAAAAATTGACACAATGGATTAACAGTGCAACAAGAAGTTTGTCATTTTCTTCACACGTCATTGGATCCTTGCATTTGGCACCTAAGAGCATACAACTTAGCAAAAATGAGTTAGTTCGGCTTACAGAGTTGAACTCTCGAAGTCAAAGGCAGCTTAGTCTAAGATATTGCATGCTGAGAAGTTTCAATAGAAGGCTTAACAATTTGCTCAACTTGGTAGATTTAAGTCGCTCAGATCTTTCATGGAGCATTGCATCGAAGGTACGGGATTCATCTTACATGATTTTTGCTGACGTGAAGAGCAGGTTTTTGAATAGAGCACTTGTTGCTACATCTTTTCGTGTTATGCGCCCCCCTACGAGGAGAAGGCAGCGCACGGAAATCATGGTTGACAGGATTGGGGCTGCAGCTAGATCCAAGTCACTAGGTTTATCAGAGCCGTTAAGATCAAACGGTGTTTTCGCACAGTTATATCGAGGTCTTAAAGACTGGCACCCAGCATACTTGAGGCGTGCAGGTCAATCATTTCGTGTCAAATTCTCAGGTGAGCGTGGCATAGACGCGGGTGGACTATATCGAGAATGTCTAAATGAAGCAGTAGAAGAATTGTTCTCTCAGCATTTAACCCTATTTGTGAAGACACCAAACGCACTCAACGAAGGGGGTATTGGATACGTTCCAAATCCAAAATGCTCTACACCCTCACATTTGAAAATGTTCGAATTCGTTGGAAAACTTATTGGAATGTCATTGCGGAGTGATGCATGCTTGGCATTTGAGTTCCCGTCTTTAATATGGAAAATGATTTGCGGCAGCGAAATTGTTATAGAGGATCTTAAATCTGTAGACATAGCGGGGATGCAGATGTTAGATAGATTTCGCAAAGATCTCTGCATCGAGGAAGCAGAATTGCGCTTCGTAATAAAGGATATTAGCGGTGAGGATGTCGAATTGATTCGCTATGGCCGTTCGGTACGAGTCGATTCAAAAAATAAAGAGAAGTACTGTACCTTAAGTGAGCAATATAAATTGCACGAATTTGATTCCCAAGCGCAAGCCATACGCCGCGGTTTCGTGACAATCGTTCCTGAACGTGTTCTAGGTTTAATGTTGTGGAATGAACTAGAAGAACTTGTCGTAGGCTCGTCAGAGATTGATATTGGCACACTAAAATCTCACACAACATACGGATCCCGTTCGTTTGAACGAAGCATCACTGTGCGGCATTTTTGGAATGTTCTAGAAAGCTTTACAAATGAAGAGCGCGCAATGTTTGTTCGTTTTGCCTGGGGAAGATCGCGATTACCCAGAAGTGGTCACTGGGATAACAACTTTACCTTGATGCGGTGTGGAAGCGATCCTAATAGATTGCCTGTTGCCCATACATGCTTTTTCCAGCTTGATCTTCCACCATATAGGACTGAAGATGAGCTAAGGGAACGATTGCTTCTTGCTATCAATGATGGGGCTGGCGTTATGGGTTTAGCTTGATGAGATATATAAATACACGCGTCTGTGGACGACAGCAGGAATGACGACAACTATTGACCAAATTTATCGAAATATAGTAAGAGCTTATGTCATTTTGTATTTGGTTTGTAGTATTTGTAAAACACTGCCAACTAAGGTTTCAATGTTTTTGATAATAGTATCATATATTATGAGAGATAAAACTTTATAATAAACTTATGTAAAAAGAAATTAATCCTCTTCACCTTATGATATCATATATCATATGCTATGTTAAAAAAAAATGTTTTATAAATGCAATTCACATGTATTAGAAGAAAATTGAAAAAAAAATCAATTAAACTTAAATCGCATACACAATTCTTCGCCAACAACTAAGTTTCTCAAGGATACACATGTGTAAGATGAGGCGACGCCACGCCGAAAAACTCACGAGTGAACAATAATTTTCTTCTCAACTAGATCTGGTACCTCAGCCGCTAACCATGGCCCTAACCCGAGTGCAATAGCATGTGCAATCCCAAACTTAGGTACATTTTTTTGCCACAGTGGATTAAAGTGAATATCCAAGCAGATTTTCCCCCCGCGATACATTTTAGCTGTTTTCCCTTCCAGTTCAGGTACCGCTAACTCTGGCGCAGCTGCTGGGTATGTAGCCGGTATTGCAAACTGTAGTTTGAACTCGTATTTTAGACCTTTATAATAGTTCCAACATTTCCCTTCCCAAAAAGTGCCACTCTTATCTTTTGGTTTAATGTTAAACCAATCGTTATCTTCAGCCTTATTGTTCTTAATGTATAAAATAAGTGCCGTAAATTCCTCTTTCAATCGCTTGTTCCACAACTCTGCATCCCTTGGCCCGGCATTAACCGTCATTAAAGGTATCTTGGACACCGTCTTAACAGTAGATGCATTAAATGGTGCAGAAGATTCTTCCTGCGACCGGTCCTGATTAGCTACAACATTAGATGCCATATTGAGATCGTGTTGATTTTAGCAGAGTAGCCACAAATTTGGAACCTTTTTTACAGTGCGTGAACCTCGTTCGCTATGTGAAGAAGGAGAGCCGCTCGATACTCGAGTTGTTGTTTAACTTCTCTTATACTAGCCACTAGCTAGTGCTACTACTATTTATTATTTTTATTTTTTTTTTTTCGCGACGACGTAGTAGACGACTCTCTCCTCTGGTGTGCTGCTGATGATTCACGTATGATCGCGAGGAGATGGAGGAGGTCGCTCAAGAGATTACCATACTTGTTACGCTATGGAAATTGTATTATTACATACTATTATAGACTATGTGTTGTTTTGAGTTTTATGGATATTACATGTACATTCTTTTTTTTTTTCTTACTTGCTAGCTAGCACTATTATTCTTACATACTCCTAAGTAGCACATGCGTAGGTTTTTTCTTCGAATTGTTGTAGCCTCCAGCACATCACAGTACAAGTTACGTGCCTATCAACAGCATCTTTGGACGACAGCTTTAAAATTATTAGAGTTTTTTTGTTCGTTGTAAAGAAATGCCTGTGTACAGACGACTGAATTACTATGGGTCGCCGCCGCCAGCATTTCTTTTTTTCAATTATTTTAGACCTAGTTATTAATTATTTTATTTATATATTATATTTAAAAAATTTTTGTTGTTTTTTATTATTTATACCTACTGTTGTGTGTTATATTTATCGCTGTCGTACGCTTTTCTACCATATCGCCGTTCTTGGCTAGGGGACGGTTGCAACGCAACATTGCCAACAATTGAGGACTTCTGCTTTTGAGTCTAAGCGATAGACCGAAGGCGATGGAGGTTGTTGACTTCGAAGCCGATGCAATACGTAACTCTCGGCCCTTGTCAGCCCAAGTACGAAGGAGCGAAACCTATAGTGTTAGTAGGAGACCGCAGTCTTCGAACAGCGCAAAAAAAAGAGAATGGAAAAATAGCTCTGCCAACGGATTGCATAATCCCTTCTCCGAAACAAATAGGTTTTCCAATACAAAAAAATCCGTTTATGCACTGAAAAAACAAACACATGATCGGAAGAGGTACCTGGATAGTTCAGAGGAACGTCGCATAGCTGAACAAAACGATAATGGAATAGCTCGGGAGGCAGCTTTAGTCGACTCGTTTTGGCCAGTGAATATGGCAAGACAGAAACCAATGCTGCCGACTGTTAGCGCTGAAAATATTGAAATAGAAAAGAAGCTGTCTCGTTATATCCCAAAGCTAAGTCACGATTTAGGTGACAAACAAACGGAAAGGAGTTTATTGCAAATATGCCGTTTATACAGAGAAAGTGTACAGTTAATGAACAGAGACCTGCAACGTATTAGCGACCAAACAGTATCGGTGGAGTGCGCACAGCAAAGCATGTATTGCGTTGGGCACATGAATCTAATTTCGCAGATTCATGAGTGCTTGAAAAGATACTGCTTTCAACATGTAAAAATAAACCAAAATGTTCGCAGTCATTTCAATAGGATGGCTTTACAAATGGAAGAGGAAACGCAGAAACACATTCAGGAGTTGAATAAGAAGATTGCTATTTTAACGCCTCCTGAAATACCTGCGTCTAAAAAGGGATCTGGAACACGCGAGGAAGGAATTGTTGGTCGCTACACCCTTGCAGCTAGGCAACGTAATCGTGAGATAAACTATAGCGCAGCAAGCCGCCAATTGCAGGATTTATATACACAAATGATGGATGGGCAAGAAGTAAAAGTTAATCGAAACAAGAAGAAAAGTAAATTGAAATCTCGCTTGACAAGTAAAGGTGCTGGCTCAGGGGTAAAGAAAGGGCCAGATCTGGACACGATAATCCAGGGTCGAAATGTCTCTGAGAGAGCCTCTATGATGGAGCAAATATATAGAAGTTTTAGCAGTAGTGAGAAAGTGGAAGCGATAGCATCGCTTCTAAGTGAAATGGGGGAAAAAGAGCGAAAAAATCTCAACGCCGATTACATTATGGATTTACCAGAAGAGGAACGCTTGGAAATATTAAGGCTAATGATAAAGGATGTAGACGTAGATGATAGAAGCATGATGGTAGAAAATTTGCTGGAAGGTTTATCTGGCAACGAGCGTAAAGATATGATTGTGGAAGAATTAGATACACTAACTGATAAACAAGTTCTTGGCTTGGTGACATCTTTAATGGCGGAGTCGCTGACAGAGGAAAATCGTAAAGACGTAATGTCTGGTGTACTGGTTGAACTAAGTCATAGAGAAAGGGAAGAAACAGCAGTGGACATCATGCACCTATCTCACAACAAGAATCAACGGCAAATGATTTTGAAGCTTATGATAAATGCGATGCCTGAAAAAGAGCAAGCTGAATTTAACAAATTAATGGGAGGGGCTACAGAAACCACAGAAGTTGCTACTTGGACTGGTGATGATTTTCCAAAATCATCCAAAAGTGGAAAATCGAGTCGGCGCAAGGGTAACTCAGCGTCGCGAGCGAAACGTATAGCAGAATTGCCAGCTTCTGTGCGATCGAAACATTGGGCAAAGTATCTTATTACTAAGCCAGCACACGTCAAGAACAGGGTAATTTCTGAGAAGAGAGCGGACAAATTGATTGGACATATCTACAAGAAAAAGATTAGCTCTGCTCTTGCAGACGATAAAAACCAAGAGCCGGAATCAATGTGCGAGACAGTGTATCATTACTTCAATCAAAAATACGGTATGAAAAAAATGGCCGAGGAATTCATTTATGGTATGGTTAAGTGCGCTGCTAAGTTTGAGGAAGGAAAATCAAAAAATGTACGAATTCACACATTTGGCGTATTGTTGGGAAAGATTCATACCGATTCTTATTCGCCAATAATAACAGAGGCAGTGATGGCTTTCCTATCACAATTGTATCCCGTGGAAAAGGTTGGTAGCAAATTGGACGAAGGAAACGGCAAGTGCTTTGTTTTACTTTCTGTATGTTTGAAAGCTTTAAACCATGTTTTGATTCCATTTCAAGGAGATGTTCTTGATAACAAAGAGAAAACCACACGTGAAAAGAATAAATTTTTCATACCGGAAAAAGCGTTTGAAAGGTGCAATAAAAAGCTGAAAGAGTGGGCAAAACCCGCAAAGGATGTGACAAACAACAAGGAAACCAAAAAGTTGGGCTCACAGGAAGTTATAAACGTCGACGATGCGTTGCACTTAATAATGGAAGAGTACTTGAATTACAACGACCGCAACAGAAGGGAATTAGTGGAATCTTTGCTTGCGTTTGATACAGATGGGGATGGAAAAATTAATTTCCACGAGTTCAAGAATTTTATGGAAAGCTGCCATTCAATGTACATTCCTATTACCGAGCGGATTATCTCAAGGTTATGGATGGAAATGCAAGAACATCTAGATACTACGGACGAAGAGCATTTTACACCTCAGTTAGCAGCAGAAATTTTTGCATCTGCTTCGATGCATTATGACATACATCCACCTTCTAAAACAATGATTGCGAAATTGATTGCAGACCGCCCTAATATGCTTGGAGAAGACGATTCAGAAATAGACGACGAGGACGAAAATTGAATATCCTTTTAAAGGCAAAAA
>LT658471.1:0-30192 GCA_900128575.1 Stramenopiles sp. TOSAG41-1
GTCTTCCACTCCCATGAAATGTTGTCGTCTCGTCGTACAGAGACATCCTTTCCTTCAAAGGGCAAGACTAGGTATAAGTTCGCACAGCCGATTGCACTGCGATTTCCAGGCATTAGCACCGTTAGCGACCCTACTGAGACGAGAGATCCCACGACGGAGGAGATGAAAAAAGTACTACTTACTAACCTTGCAACTTATATATATAATAAATAATAATAATAATAATAATAATTGTTATTATGAATAATAATTTTTATTAATTATTATATTATTTGAAACCACTTCTCCTCTTCTCATCATCATAAAATAAAAACGATGATTTATTTATTTTATTTATATAGAAGAGTAAAGAGAGGAGGATAAGTTAATGAGTACTATCATATTATTACGACCTAGCTAGCACCTCTACAAGTTATAACTGCCTTTGTTTGTGTTTTGTGTTTCCCTCTACCCTAGCCCTAACCCTAGTTTGGGATGTTCAAACTGGTTTTCTTCTTTTCATGGCAGACACGATATTTATACTAATAACACTACTAATACTGCTTTGACTTCTTACTATTACTACTATGATTTCTATATATTACAGTACTTTAAGAATCTTTAAATTTTACAACATTTTCTTCTTCTTCTTCTTTTATTTTATTATTAATTATACGGAATTATTATTATTGTGATATATTTACTACATACAGTATTACTATTATTATGATTATAGATTATCATTGATTTATTTATGTGATGATGATGGATATAATAGTTATAGTTAGCCTATTAATATTTACTAATAGTAGTAGCAGTAGTATAAAATAAAAGAGAAGTGTCGATAATAATAAGAAGAAGAGAATAACAACTACGAAGGAAGAAGATATATATATAAAAAAAATGGTGGCAGCATGTGCATTTTCGTGGTGGATGTCACGTCAGGCTTCCTTCGTCCAACACATTGGCACAAGTAACGGTTTAAACAACCCGGCGTGCAAAAATACAAGAAAGTGAACATGCCGCCAAAACGGACAAGGGAGGAATTCGAAGGCGATAAGTCATCCTCTCCAGCCGAGGGTGGAGTGCAAAGTCGTAGTTCCAGTGACACCAACGATGCACTTGTAAAGAAACTACAGTCCCCGGACTTCATTTTGTCACTAGAAGTTCAAGACGTGGCAAGACAGTACATGGCCGCAAACTCTGCTAACTTTCAGAAAGCCAGATCGGATTTAACAGATATGCTTTCACGCAACTATGAGGGCTCTCCGTACTATACAAGTGCCCTATGTATTATCGATGCATATGTTGCAGCCAAGAAGGACACAAAGGATTTTAAAGGCACAAATGAGAGTGTCAAAAAGCAGAAAAGGGATCACTTGGAAGCCAAAAAAGCACTGGTCGAAAAGAAAATGCTGACTACCTTAAGCGAATTGATCAAAGACAGATTGGATGGTGATAAAATTCTCGGGTACCTAGATGGCCAGTCTGGCAATGGAAGGGATAATTTTTTGGACGAAATGTGTAACGACAAAAAATACTGGAGACCGTTTTTGATTAATCTGGCTGGCAACTCGAAGCATAGAAACTCGAAATTTTTGAATCATGTCGTAGATAAACTAGCCGCGAAAGGCTACCATTTTGATGTCATAAAACAGGCGAAAACAAGCGACTACTATTCGGCGTTTCAGCGTGTGCTGGAGGAGATATTGGCAGGTGTGCCAAATGCAAATGCTGCGTACTGGAGAGGAAGATTAAAGCCATACGGGAAGGTCCTGACGGTAGATTTACACTCCGTATTATATACTGATATGCTACTGAGACGCTTGATCGAACACTTTCGGTGCCGCGTAGACTCTGCTGGCAGTG
The DNA here is from genome assembly GCA_900128575.1 of Stramenopiles sp. TOSAG41-1. Lineage (NCBI taxonomy): Eukaryota > Stramenopiles sp. TOSAG41-1. The sequence goes on from LT658471.1 coordinate 1,849, forward strand.
ATGCCTCGGTAAATGAAAGTTCTTACAACGCGGCGTATAGATTTCAGCGGGTCATTCAGGAATTTCGTCGTTGGGCCGCAGAATATCATGACTTAAGTGAAAATGAGGTTAATGAAAAACAAAGCGCTTTGAGGACGATTTTTATTAATGATTTATGTTTGACTAAGAAACTGTCAGTAAAAGACGATACGGAGTTCTTGAAGTGCTTAGAAGAAGTGTTGAGGCGCTATGATGTTGTCCAATATGGTCGTGAGTTGCTGCTGGAATCCAAAAGCATTGCAAGCAGTGGCAGGAGCCGAAAGGTTGTTAATTCCGGTGACATCGCATATCCAAATTACACAAATCCCGATCTAATGCAAAACATTTTGGAAATTTTGAGGAAAGACCCNGACAAACANATCANAGNGCTGCAGAATCCTCANTTTTTTGATATTTTGCTNACNGATGTGTTCCANCCATATCACGAATGTCATGGCGATANCCACCGCAAGCTCGTATGCGAGATACTTGCTGTTGTAGCATCAAACAACAAGGACGTTGATTTAATCAAACAGAAATTGATTGCNGCCTCTNTGCTATGTAACAACCCGGATAATTTAATTCAATCATATCAAGAAGCGAATTTGTATAAAAGATTATGGAATCATGCTGAAAACATACCAATTGTTTGCATGGGTGTTTTAAAATGGATCCGGGTCGCATTGACGTCAGAAGAGTACTGGACAAAGGTTCGAAAGACTGACGAGGAAATCCAAAACATGCTGAACCTGCTGGAGAAGATAGGAAAGAGCGAAGCGCTAGTTGCCCAGGAAGTCTTCGAGATACTTCGAGATGTGATTTTGTTTCGGGATACAATTGGAGATACTTATATAGACCACCGAAAAATGCAAATATTGCTGCAGAAGGTGGTCAGTGCAATGCTTTACGGTGATCCAATATTGGTGATGGATTTCCTGAAGCTGTTGGTCCAGGTGCGGCCTGGCATGAGAGCGCCGAAGCTGAATGTTGAATTGATTCCCCAGGTGGTGAGGGACATNACNAGCACGGTNTCTGGACCCTTTTCAGANCGATTTGCGCTTGCNGGTTATTTNTTTTTCTACAAAAGGGCCGTTTTGCAAGGCTGTAACAATCGTATTGTCGATAAAGACCGCTTAGGTAATTTTCTGAAAGAATGCTTTAAGAAGCTAGATCCCGTCAAGGTAAACCAAGTTAAAGAGAAATATGGTCGTATTGTAAAATTGTCTTAAGTAACAACGCTTTTAAGTTATTCAGGCAATAGTCATTTAAAGGCGGGAATACAATATGTAATTTTAACAATACAAGTAAATTTTTCACAACCAGCCTCAAAAGTATACTTCTCGTCGGTCTTTCTTCCGTTGCCTAACTTGTTCCCCTGAATCCATCAACGTTCTTCCCAGCAGATAGTACTACTCGTTCCATGTAATGGATTCCATTATACCCGATTAAAACAAAACATATAATGGGGATTACTTTTCCGCCAGTTGGACTTTTCTCCCAATTGCGCAGCCCTTCAAACAAGCAAACAGTAACACTGGCAATTATGCCAGGCCCACGCAACCATGCGTTGATGATGGCTTGAAGCCTCTTATGTGTCATTTTATCCATCTTCTTATTTTTCACCAAACCTAAGAACAAGTAGTCCAGTCCTCCTGGTAGTCCACACGTGAAAAAATTGATCATGTTAATGTTGGAGCCCCATTGTAAACCCATAGATTCCCAATTGGCAAGGACAGGCCAAAAAATTGCGATTTGATTGAAAGGCACGAAAGTCACGTGGTGAAATACGTCCGCGGCAGTAATTTCTGACCAGTAAGCAATTGTGTGATAAGCGTGAAGTGCCCCAAGCATTATAGCCCCAGTATAGTTTATCGAATCCATCTCGATTGGGCGAAACAATGCTACTTCTGGCGCTTGAAATGTATAAAATACATCCGATATTGTGCAGTAGGAAATGTACGCGTTCGCTAATGCATGCGTAAAGAACCAGTGCGCCTTGCTATTCGTCACGTTGAAAACTCTTGTCAATATCTGCCCACCGACAAACAAAATGAGGAAACACAAAGCGTAGTGCCGTGCCATCAAGTCAAGTGTGTATAGCTGCGCCATGTTGTCTGCTTCAGGGCTTATTTGCTTGAACTTTGTTCTAACCTGCTCCTTATAAGGCTTAAAATTAGATATCGTCGTGTGAATTCGAAGTGTTGGATGCAATGCTGCAGTGTGCTCGAGCCGTCTAGGTTGACGTTTGTCTGACGATGACAGAGGGGGAAGAGAGAGAAAAAAGAGGAGGAGGAGGAGGATGATAGAAGGAGAAGAAGGAGAGAGAAGAGAAAAAAACAACAACAAAACAACATACTTACTAGTGCTACCACACAGTAATAAAAATTCATCAATAATAATGAAATGACGAATTTTCTTTTTTTTTTCTTTATTACTAAATACACCTGTTGTAGATTATCTATTACCGTATTATTATTATCACTACAACAGCATATACATAGGTGTTTGTACTATACTCCTGTTACTGTGGGCTCAAAGATATTCCGGCTACCAGCGTATCAGTAGTGTAGCACTTGCTATTATTTCATCTTTCATCTCATCATAAAGGAATATAAAAACCATCTCATTATAGTGTGTGGCTAGCATCACACCTATCATCTGAAACTACGATTATTATTTCAAATTACGTATTTCAAATTACTTACATTCAATAACAATTTTGATGTGTCACTCCAATCCGGAAGAAATTTGTCAACGAGAAGAGAAGTGCCAGGAGCCTAATCATAATTCGCTTTGGCTTGACTCAGACGATTTTCTCTTAGACGATTAGAGACGATCGTAACAATAATTGTGCCAATCGCACTAAATAGAAAAACTTCATCGAACCATCTATAGTAAAAAGAAAATTGGATAGCCCCCAGAACCTCCGTTACGATACGCCTATACTCTGGTGGCATGTTCATTCTCATCANCAACACAAAAGACACAAAGTACATCCCCATTAACCACGTTAAAAATATACCAAAGACACGGAACGAATTGGCGCTTGAAATAGCAGAAAAAATTTTAGACATTCGTATCAGGAAGCCGCGTACATTAGAAAATACCAGTATGCCGATAAATACAAACGAGATGTGCTGCGACCAAAAGACTACGTCGACCTCCATGTGGGTGAAATAAACCAAACGCTGCAAGCCAAGTGTTACTGGGTCCCGTTTTCTATCCCTATTGAAAAAAATATTTATGGCGGATATAAAAATTTTCCATAAGCAATATACACTTAAACCATAACCTGTAATGTTCAAAAGTTTGCCCCATAATCGTTTTCCACGCTCCCTTCTATCTTTCGCTAAGCACAATTCGTTCAGGTCATAGAAGAGTTCATCCATCACCGTTTCTAAAGCATTGCTTTCAATAAACCTAGAAGAGTTTCCCTTGCCTCCATTAGAGGCTGCTAAACGTCGTTTCTGCGATAATATCATTCCCATGGTCTGTTTAAGTTGTCTTTTTAAATTATCAATTGCCTCGTCGCTGACTTTGGGGGCAAAAAACGACATATAAACATATGGTGTAGATACAGCACCAAACCCACTAAGCATCGCAATGACTGAAACTCCAATGACCCCGATTCTCCCTACAAAGTACTCCGTGCTAAACATTATGCCTGAGGTATGCAATATGTCCTGGGGGTCGTGATTACGAGATGCAATCGGAAACCATCTCCCAATGTAATAAAATACGACTAAATATAGGACTTGCAATACAAAAACGAACGAAAATATTTGTCGCTTGCTGCGCATACCTATGGACTCTTTCAGTATAGTAAAGAAGAAGAAAACAGGCAAAACGAACACTAACATGCTTATTAGTATGCCCAAGTGAACACGCCACAGAGTCCATTTCATATTCAGACTTAACCCACCAGATATTTCAAAAACAAGCAATTGTAGCATGCTCAGAGATGAAGCCAAGGTTATTGCGAATGTGAGTGTGACACTCTTCGAGTTCTCATAGTTGCGGAACAAATATTCCGTGAACGAAAAATACGAGAAAACGAAAAGTATGGCGTATGACCCAAATGCTATGGTGGACTCTAACATCGTGGCCTTATTCGTCTGCAAAACGGTCTCGCGAGAAACACTGTTGTTAACAGAGGCTACCCAGCACAAACGTGAATGTGGTGGAGTAAGATCGTTCGGATACCTAGTCGTCATCCACCATCATCACAACAACAACATAATAATACAGAGTAATATCTTTATTATTAATGATGAATAATAATAATAATATACTACTATTAAAAAAAAATGAAAAAAAATTTACACAGTAGTACCATTGTTGCTCTTTATGTACTTAGTAGTGTATACTTACAACTGGGGATTGCCTATCTGTGAAGAGAGTGTAGTATTCATTATTGAAAAAGGAAGAAAAAAAAAAAGAAACCCTCATCGTCAACACCACGTTTGAATCTTCGTAGCAGGGGCGGAGAACGATCATTGCATCAGCATTTTTCTCTCACTTGGAGACGACACCTTCGTATAAGGCAAACTTATACGCCAAAATTATTTAATATAAAACCTTAATTTATGTAGAAGATGTCGGTATCCCCCTATTGGAAAGGAAATAATATTAAGTAAAATGAAATTCATATTAATTGCATGTATCCGGTGCGACTTGCACTAAAGGGGAAAATGGATTCGTTAAAGAAGCGTCTATAGTGTACGATTGCGTCACGTAGACGCTTGCTTGCTGTGTTTTCCTATTACAATACAGTAATGGGCTAATAATAAGAATATGGTAATACATTATTATTACCTTATCTTCTTAATACTGTAATAATAATAATAATGATAATTATTAATAATAATATAATAAAACTTCTTCTTTCTTCATATTAATCATAGTATGAAGCTACACACTGATGCGCTGCACTCACACAGTGAACTGCTCGTACGAAAGGTCAATTTGTATTTAACTTTCAATCTGAAAGGCAACGCTATAAATTCTTCATCAAAAAAAGTGTAGCAATGATCGCTGGCGGTGGCAGTACAACGGACTATTGGGAGCTAGAAAAACAAGCACAGTGGCTGGGAAAGCGTGGTGAAAAGCAGAAAAAACGGCCAACATATGAAAAAGTCGTTCACGACAAGGAATGGAGATTTTATCCTAGCAAATCTACAGGCTCCATCGGATCATCATACGATAACAATGGTCGTTCTAAGACTCTGGTGCAAGAGTATATCGAAAGAAGACAGCGCAAGAAAAGGCCTAGAACCCTGAGGCCAATTCCTTTCCCTGCAAGGGCTCCAGGGATGGCAGGTCCTAGCTTACACTCACGATTGTCACCACCTGGGATCTATGGCCATGCATCTCCGCAAAAGAACAGTAGTCATATGCTGTCGGCTACCATGCCATCATATCATACTAATGTGGGTTACACAAGCGACTCAACAACGGATAAATTTATTCAAAAAAGTAGCTTGTTGGGAGTCAGCGACGTATATGGACACCTAGGAAGTGCAAATGGTGGCACCATGGCGACATACAGTGGTCCAAGTGGAATGTTACGAAATTCAGATACTAATATGGCCAGCGAGTATGCGCATTCTCAGGGGAAACAACGCTGGGCAGAACATCAATCTGTTATCGAAGAAGCTGTGACATCTCAATTGCGCCGCTACAAAGCTGAAAATCGTGCTTTACGCAAGCAGAAGCGTGCAACCTTTTACATTCTGAGACTCCTGGAGCAAAAAATTTTAGATTTAAGCGGCAGTAGCGTCCAAGTTGAACCAATCGATCCATCTGCTGCTGGATATGAAATGCACCCCGACGTTTACAGTATACTGAAGGGAGAAACAGATTCAAAGGCCCGCTCGTTGGTAGCGGTCAACGCAAAAGATATCTCAGAAAATGACTTAGATCCAACTGATCTGGATAAAGGAGATACTCGTACTGGTGTAGATAAATCTGTTGTTGACGATGTTGCAGAAAATGATGTCACTATTAGTAGTAGCGTAGAAACTCCACAGATAATTGAAACAGACATTCAAGTTGGCAATACCCCTACGGCCCAGCCAGAGGTAGAAGACCCTGAAAAGGTGAACATTGTGAAGGATCGCCAGAGCATTGAGGAAGAACAAGATTCGGAAATAATATTGCAATCAAAAGCACAATTACAAGAAATCTTTGCCACCCTTGACTCTAGCGGTAACGGGAGTCTAAGTAAAAGACAATTTAGGAGGGCCATATTTAAACGACCTGACCTTGGCAAGTTTATTGCTACCTCAGATTTTCAAGCCACCTTTGCCGCAATGGATGAAGACAAAAATGGTTGTATAACTTACATTGAGTTTGAAAAATACTGTTTGAAATCATTGAATTCTAAAACTTCTTCTGTTACAAAGGAGCCCACTAGCAACGTGCCATCTTTGCTGCAATCAGAACTACAAGATATTTTTAATTCTCTTGATGTGAATAAAAATGGTACACTTGATAAGAAGGAATTTCGGAAAGCAATATTATTATCGCCCAAACTGGGAAAATTTTTGAAGTTTAAATCATTTGACAAAACGTTCAACGAGATGGACACGAATCACGATACACTTGTTACGTACAGTGAGTTTGAAGCTTTTTGTTTAAAGGATGTCATTGATTCTCTCGAAACCGTCAAAGATCCATACGACCAAGATAGAAAACTTCTACGGTCAATTTTTGCAGACCTAGATTCAAATAATAATAACTTGTTAGAGAAACGAGAATTCAGGCGAGCGGGGCTACGCCGCCCAGATTTAGGGAGCTTTTTAAGACCAAAAGATTTTTTAAGATCGTTTAATGCCATGGATACAACCAATGATGGTGCCATTTCACTGGATGAATTTACCACTTTTTGCATTAATGCAAAATATAAATATTTAGATACCTCGCCGACTTCTATGCAAGCACTGCCTGGGTTAGAATAATGAAACATAAATCAAAGCGGCCGTATATATCAGAATGTCGATAAAATCTACATATTTATATTGTTTAAACAAAGCATATATCATCGTACATATATGGCTCATCACAGCAATTTAAATAAACAAACTGAGATAATTTTTACCTATAAAAAGTAGTGCACCTATTTATATGAAAAACATGGTAAAAAATAAGTGTACATAACATATACACGCTAGATTACATTAGACTATTACACCATGTCTTTCTTCATAGTCAAAAGCAAGCTTCTTTCTTATAAAAATTGTATTTCTCTAAAATTCCCTACGTCATCATGCCGAAAGAGGAGCGTAAAAACACTAAATTCTTTGCCATTATGAACGTGGCAGTTCGAAGCAATTCTGAATTCCTTCTCTGTTACAAATTGTTGCACTTCATAGATATCATAACTTCCTGTATCCTGGAGTTGCATTTTGGATAGAAGTTGCAGTTTTTTTGTACCACAATTTTCATATCCATAAAGTTCAATATATTTCCCTCGTAGCTGGGTAGCTACTTTGATGTTTATCTTCGTTATAGGCTTCATTGCATCACTTGGATCAGTTAAAGTGAAACTAACCATACCTTCTTTTTTTACATAATAAATCGCATCTGATACAACACAATGTCTGGCAGAATGAATATTATGCCGATTTAAGTGAACAACCCGTTTTTGATTTTCTTCGTAATATGAAGAAGGTTTCTTCAAACCTCGCAGAAACCCCTCATAGGCGGGCTTTTTGTTGTATTTTTTGTCCCACAAGAGTGGTTCGTCCTCGCCAAAAAATCCGTGTACCCACGAATGTAAATCTGTAAAACCCCACAACGTAAATGATTCAAAATTTTGGTGGTTTACCAGACATTGGGAAAGTTCTTCATAAACCACTTCTTGGCGCTTCAATCTAATAGACTTCGAGTTACTAATACCCCGAGTGCGGACATCGACCTCAGAAAAATTAACGAGTATTCCCAAGTCAGTGAATCGTTTGATGTTTTGATAAACGCTATTTGCGTTGTAGTGACTTGCGTGTATATGACCTTGAAAACCGACCCCATGAACAGGCACCTTTTCGTTCAATAAATACTTAATCATTTGATATGCGTAGTTGCTTTTAGAGTTTACATGGCTAATGCTGTAATCATTGTAAAACAGCAAACATTCTGGATCTACCTCATGTGCCCAGCGATATACTTGTGCAACGAAGCCCCAGTTTTCTGAACCAAGATGTTTTGTAAAAATGCAATCGCGAAGTCCTAGGCCGTCATCGCTGATAATTTCGTTGAGGACATCCCATGATCGGACCCTACCTTTAAAATGATGCATTGTTGTTCGAATGTGTTCTTCCATATACTGAAGAAGTATTTTTCCAGAATTGGTGCCTAAACTCAGCTCTGACACAAAGTTTGGCAACTGGTTGTGCCAAACTAGTGCATGACCCTTAACAACAATATCGTTCTCACGGCAAAAATCGACGAAATAGTCAGCGTCGACAAAGTCCCATTCATTTTTTGATTTCTGAAGCGACCCCCATTTCATGCAGTTTTCAGCAGTGGCTGCATTGAACTCAGTTTTCAATATTTCCCTATATGTAGGATCATTTTTTAGTGGGGAAATTGCCACGGCAGCACCAAAAAATTTATTTTGATCAATGACTGCTCGTACCAACCGTCCTTTTTTGCGAGCTGAAGCTGGTTTTCTTTCATCTGATGATTGTATCGAAGCAAGCGATGCCATACAGAAAGCTATTTATCAACTTATGGAGAAACCAAATCAAATCAAACATTGGGTTTACTTCTTCTGTGTGGTTTGGAAGAAGCTTTATGTCGTTGCTGTGAAAAATGTAGTAAAAAATGACGACATCGTGGTATTATAGTGGTGGTGGTGTTAGTGGTGTGCATAATAATATAATGAGAATAGACCTAATAATAATAATAAAATAAATTAAAATTAAAAAAATAATAATAATAATATTCATCATCATCTACATCTTCTTCTTCTTCTTCTTCCCTTGCATTTGGCTATATATTATTGTTGGTATTAGTCTACACAACAACACTATATGTTGTTTCGTTAGTTATTATTATTATTTTTTTTATTACGTAAATAAATGTGAAGAAGGTGGTGGTGTAAGTAGTAGTAGTGCTATTCTTCTATCATACTATTTTATAGTGTTTTGTATTGTTCTTCTTGTTTTTGCTTGTATGTTGTTGGGTATTTTTTGTTTTTTTTTCACATGGTCGTGACGTTCAAAATAGGAGTTTTTAGCATCACGTTATCAATGTCGAATGATGTATATTCCATCTGGAAGAAATATTTCACACCATTCGGTATGAGTCCTTTAACAAAAAAACTGTTTCTATTACGGCTAATCGTATCTTGGTAGATCAGAACATTGTTCATGTACAATCTGACATTTTTCGCAAATGTGAAATTGTTTGGCCAAATAATGTTTACACTATGTGATGTCAGAGACGTATTTGTCAACTTGGGGAGTTCCACATGATGGCCTTTAATGTTTCCTTGATGAGGTGGAATTACGTGATCGAAAAGACTTCCATTCCAGCCCCAATTCATTATACCATTAATGACCATACCAAGCAGAAATGAGGCGAAAATTAGAGATGCGAGACTCCGCCGTTTCAATCCAACCCCTAAATATAGTATGAATCCCAAAAAGGAATGGTGCAAGTGAAAACTGTAACTCGAACCAAGCAAAAGTTGAAATATTGCAAGAGCCAGCGCTATCGCAAAGTATACAAGTAACTTGTGTTTAAGTGTTCCCAAGATGTAGTGCATATATACAAAGTATGCAACCACAGACGCAACGAAAATAGCAAGAAACAAAAACCGAATGCACGAAGATGATGACAATGGACTGCAAACGTCTTTCAATTCCGGCGAAATTACAAAATCTGGAAAAATGTATGTAAGCAAATGTATATTTACCCCAAGCCAAAACGGCAATAGTTGGAGAAGCGGATAAATCATCCATTTTCGATCTTTGGCGTAGGCATGCTTTTCAAAAATTGAAAACACACCAGTGCCACCATCAGAGTGATCTGGCTCGAAATTATTTCTATCCCTCAATCCCATTTCCTCATACAGCGGGCTAGGATCATCGGCAGCCTCTGCAAAACGGAATGCATAATCTTTATTCATGATGTACATCAAGTACAATATAGGCAAAGATACAATTGCCTCGTTTAATGCGCGATTTAGCTTATATTCAAATGACTTATTCACTCGCTGGTCAACTAACCCCAGGTACACAATTGAGTAGAAGACTGGTAAAGAGAATCTTACATTTACACTTACAAACTTGGGAAAGAACCAATAGAGCAATGTCGAGTGTATAAACATAATGGACATAACGAAATAGTTGAAGGAATCGTCGAAACAAAAAGAGCTCGTCTCGACTGCTTTTATGTCAAATGAACTTGGGAACCAATAGGGACTTTCTTTCGAAACAATCGAGTTCTTATCAGAGGAATCAAATTGAACTTTTGATCCTGTCATTTTCCATAATGCGCACCCACCCCTGTTTGACAAAGCGCCCCGGTGTATCGCTGCTTGACACAACCAGCTATCGCTTCGATAAGGGCCACTTCCAACAATATTAGACTTTGCCTCAAGTCCGTGAGGACCACATCGACCGGGGCATCTAATAGCTTGCCAAGTTTCTGTTTTGAAGGGTCTACAGTATTCTCCATTAACCCCACAAGCAGCCTTCCCAAACCAGGCTTTTGCGTAGCAAGGGATAACCTGGGGTTTTTTGTCGACTCCTGCCACAGAGGTCAGCAATAAGTTTGAAAATATGAAGAAAAGCAAAAGAATAACAACTGCCACAGTGGATACAACAAATTTAGTGTGTGGGGAAATGCTTCTACAGTCACGTGGCAAGAACGCTTTGACACGACTAAACCAAGCTTCTTTACCGTCATACGAAAGATTATCCTGCGTTTCCTGTGCATCCTCCAAACCAGCCAATAATTGCTGGCTTAACCCATTAGTTGAATTAGCAATATCAGCGCCACTATGCCGACGTTCATTTGTATGTAGCCTAGAGGGGTTCGGATCTTCACTTTTGCTTTTACTCCTTCCTCTACCGCTTTTACCCTTGCGAAATCTCTTTGGTGAAACTTCGGACCCTGCATCGTCCTTGAAAGTTTGCAGCGAAAAGGACGTCCGCCGCGAAGAGCGCCTGGACCGCGACGATCGCCGTTTTTTTACATCCTCTGAGCTCGGGGAAGATTCCGGCATGTTTGCTTCCACATGATTATTCCGTGGACCAAATACACGTTGGTGACATGCATCACACTATCGTCATTGCCCCACCACCACAACAACAACACATCATATTAATCTATCATCATCATCATATCATCATCAAAATCATCATTTTTTTACACCATAAATAACCCCACCAATAAAATATACTAATATATATATATATAATAATGAAGAAGAAAAAAAAGAATGATTTGTTGTTGAAATAATAATAATAAATAATAATAATAATATATAATTAATAAAAATAATAATATAATAATAAAAAATAAATAAAATGATAATAAATTTAATAATAATAAAATAATAATAATAATAATAATACAATGTAATTTCAAATTAATTAATAATAATAATAATAATAATAATAATAAAATAATAGTCTAATAAAAATACTTGCACTGGATTAACAGTCGGTCGAGGCAGGAGACTGACGAATGAAAGAAAAGAAATAGCAAACACCGCAGTTCACTTGCTTCCAGCTATGACCCCATCCAAGATCCACCGCGGTGCATTCCCAACCTTTGATGTATTTTGCTTCCAAATCCTGACTGTACCATCATCTCCACTAGAACCCAACGAAGTTCCTGTAACATTCCACTGAACACGCCATACCTCGGATTGGTGGTCTTCCATAATTTGCGTTGCTTTAATATCTTTCGAGGTTGGAGATCCCTCTGCATTAGTAGTTGACGAGGCGGTATTAGCATTATGTTCGGTCGACTTTATTTCTGCATCATTTGCGATGCCATCAAATGCTTTAGATGTATTGCTGCCGGAAAATTCTTTTGGAACATTCCATATCCTGAGAGTTCTATCTTTGGAACAAGTAGCTATGATATGGTTGGTACGCCCTATATCTGGAGCCCAAGCAACATCATGGACGCAGCTAGTATGCGCATCAATTGACAAATTGTATACTTGTTGCCATTGACGGAAGTTTTCACTATACGCCCATATTGTCACAGCACCATCATTAGCACCGACAACAAGCATAGGAGGGAAAAAGCGAGCCGTAGACCAAGCAATCGCAGTCGCACCAACTTTAGATGCTTCAAATTTAGTTACACGACGCTGTGCCATGTCAGTGACATCCGTAAACTCGTACACGTTAACGAAACCATCGTCGGTCGCTGCGGCCAATTGCAGGCCGACATGTCTTGGAGAAAATGCTATATCGTTAACTGCCTGCTTAAAATCCATCAAAGACACTTTCAAAGCGAACTGTGTACTAGATCCATTGCTACTATTAACGCCACCAAGGTTATCTTTATTGCTACTGTGACTATTGCTATTGCTTCCAGCGCTTCGCCTGACGTTCAGGGCTCTTCTACCCCTGTCTTCCCAGATAACGACTGTTCTATCAAAAGAACAACTAGCAACAAGCTGACCATACTCTGGATGCGCCCAATCAACTTTCCAAACAGGAGACTGGTGTGCTTTCCATTCAGCACTGCATACCCATTCGCCAGTTTTATCGTCTTTATCCCAAATTTTAATTTTATGATCAGAGGAGCACGATGCCATACGCTTGCCATAGAAGTCGTAAGCGACATCATGCACCACGCCTTCGTGTGTAGCGCTGATTGGTTGAACGAGCTGCATGTTGAATTACAAAGTGGTCGTTATGCCTTGCCAATTTGAGTTGATCGAGGTTTTGGGAAGCATTTCAGATTCATCGTAGCGGAGAGGATGGGTGTCTTCTGCAGAGAGAGCCATCCACTTTTTATTATTATATTATTATTTTCGTCTTCTATTATAATACTATACTACTACTACTATATCATCATCAATCATCCACCATATTATTATCATCATTTTATTTTATTATTATAATATTCGAAGTATTAATATATTATTATATTATTACATCATATCATTCGTTCGTTCTCACTACTCATCAAAAAATGATCCATCAATCAAAAAAAAAAAAAAAAAAAAAAAAAAAAAAAAAAAAAAAAAGAAAAAAATTTTTTTCTTTTTTTTTTTTTTTTTTTTTTTTTTTTTTTTTTTTTTTTTGATTGATGGATCATTTTTTGATGAGTAGTGAGAACGAACGAATGATATGATGTAATAATATAATAATATATTAATACTTCGAATATTATAATAATAAAATAAAATGATGATAATAATATGGTGGATGATTGATGATGATATAGTAGTAGTAGTATAGTATTATAATAGAAGACGAAAATAATAATATAATAATAAAAAGTGGATGGCTCTCTCTGCAGAAGACACCCATCCTCTCCGCTACGATGAATCTGAAATGCTTCCCAAAACCTCGATCAACTCAAATTGGCAAGGCATAACGACCACTTTGTAATTCAACATGCAGCTCGTTCAACCAATCAGCGCTACACACGAAGGCGTGGTGCATGATGTCGCTTACGACTTCTATGGCAAGCGTATGGCATCGTGCTCCTCTGATCATAAAATTAAAATTTGGGATAAAGACGATAAAACTGGCGAATGGGTATGCAGTGCTGAATGGAAAGCACACCAGTCTCCTGTTTGGAAAGTTGATTGGGCGCATCCAGAGTATGGTCAGCTTGTTGCTAGTTGTTCTTTTGATAGAACAGTCGTTATCTGGGAAGACAGGGGTAGAAGAGCCCTGAACGTCAGGCGAAGCGCTGGAAGCAATAGCAATAGTCACAGTAGCAATAAAGATAACCTTGGTGGCGTTAATAGTAGCAATGGATCTAGTACACAGTTCGCTTTGAAAGTGTCTTTGATGGATTTTAAGCAGGCAGTTAACGATATAGCATTTTCTCCAAGACATGTCGGCCTGCAATTGGCCGCAGCGACCGACGATGGTTTCGTTAACGTGTACGAGTTTACGGATGTCACTGACATGGCACAGCGTCGTGTAACTAAATTTGAAGCATCTAAAGTTGGTGCGACTGCGATTGCTTGGTCTACGGCTCGCTTTTTCCCTCCTATGCTTGTTGTCGGTGCTAATGATGGTGCTGTGACAATATGGGCGTATAGTGAAAACTTCCGTCAATGGCAACAAGTATACAATTTGTCAATTGATGCGCATACTAGCTGCGTCCATGATGTTGCTTGGGCTCCAGATATAGGGCGTACCAACCATATCATAGCTACTTGTTCCAAAGATAGAACTCTCAGGATATGGAATGTTCCAAAAGAATTTTCCGGCAGCAATACATCTAAAGCATTTGATGGCATCGCAAATGATGCAGAAATAAAGTCGACCGAACATAATGCTAATACCGCCTCGTCAACTACTAATGCAGAGGGATCTCCAACCTCGAAAGATATTAAAGCAACGCAAATTATGGAAGACCACCAATCCGAGGTATGGCGTGTTCAGTGGAATGTTACAGGAACTTCGTTGGGTTCTAGTGGAGATGATGGTACAGTCAGGATTTGGAAGCAAAATACATCAAAGGTTGGGAATGCACCGCGGTGGATCTTGGATGGGGTCATAGCTGGAAGCAAGTGAACTGCGGTGTTTGCTATTTCTTTTCTTTCATTCGTCAGTCTCCTGCCTCGACCGACTGTTAATCCAGTGCAAGTATTTTTATTAGACTATTATTTTATTATTATTATTATTATTATTATTATTAATTAATTTGAAATTACATTGTATTATTATTATTATTATTATTTTATTATTATTAAATTTATTATCATTTTATTTATTTTTTATTATTATATTATTATTTTTATTAATTATATATTATTATTATTATTTATTATTATTATTTCAACAACAAATCATTCTTTTTTTTCTTCTTCATTATTATATATATATATATTAGTATATTTTATTGGTGGGGTTATTTATGGTGTAAAAAAATGATGATTTTGATGATGATATGATGATGATGATAGATTAATATGATGTGTTGTTGTTGTGGTGGTGGGGCAATGACGATAGTGTGATGCATGTCACCAACGTGTATTTGGTCCACGGAATAATCATGTGGAAGCAAACATGCCGGAATCTTCCCCGAGCTCAGAGGATGTAAAAAAACGGCGATCGTCGCGGTCCAGGCGCTCTTCGCGGCGGACGTCCTTTTCGCTGCAAACTTTCAAGGACGATGCAGGGTCCGAAGTTTCACCAAAGAGATTTCGCAAGGGTAAAAGCGGTAGAGGAAGGAGTAAAAGCAAAAGTGAAGATCCGAACCCCTCTAGGCTACATACAAATGAACGTCGGCATAGTGGCGCTGATATTGCTAATTCAACTAATGGGTTAAGCCAGCAATTATTGGCTGGTTTGGAGGATGCACAGGAAACGCAGGATAATCTTTCGTATGACGGTAAAGAAGCTTGGTTTAGTCGTGTCAAAGCGTTCTTGCCACGTGACTGTAGAAGCATTTCCCCACACACTAAATTTGTTGTATCCACTGTGGCAGTTGTTATTCTTTTGCTTTTCTTCATATTTTCAAACTTATTGCTGACCTCTGTGGCAGGAGTCGACAAAAAACCCCAGGTTATCCCTTGCTACGCAAAAGCCTGGTTTGGGAAGGCTGCTTGTGGGGTTAATGGAGAATACTGTAGACCCTTCAAAACAGAAACTTGGCAAGCTATTAGATGCCCCGGTCGATGTGGTCCTCACGGACTTGAGGCAAAGTCTAATATTGTTGGAAGTGGCCCTTATCGAAGCGATAGCTGGTTGTGTCAAGCAGCGATACACCGGGGCGCTTTGTCAAACAGGGGTGGGTGCGCATTATGGAAAATGACAGGATCAAAAGTTCAATTTGATTCCTCTGATAAGAACTCGATTGTTTCGAAAGAAAGTCCCTATTGGTTCCCAAGTTCATTTGACATAAAAGCAGTCGAGACGAGCTCTTTTTGTTTCGACGATTCCTTCAACTATTTCGTTATGTCCATTATGTTTATACACTCGACATTGCTCTATTGGTTCTTTCCCAAGTTTGTAAGTGTAAATGTAAGATTCTCTTTACCAGTCTTCTACTCAATTGTGTACCTGGGGTTAGTTGACCAGCGAGTGAATAAGTCATTTGAATATAAGCTAAATCGCGCATTAAACGAGGCAATTGTATCTTTGCCTATATTGTACTTGATGTACATCATGAATAAAGATTATGCATTCCGTTTTGCAGAGGCTGCCGATGATCCTAGCCCGCTGTATGAGGAAATGGGATTGAGGGATAGAAATAATTTCGAGCCAGATCACTCTGATGGTGGCACTGGTGTGTTTTCAATTTTTGAAAAGCATGCCTACGCCAAAGATCGAAAATGGATGATTTATCCGCTTCTCCAACTATTGCCGTTTTGGCTTGGGGTAAATATACATTTGCTTACATACATTTTTCCAGATTTTGTAATTTCGCCGGAATTGAAAGACGTTTGCAGTCCATTGTCATCATCTTCGTGCATTCGGTTTTTGTTTCTTGCTATTTTCGTTGCGTCTGTGGTTGCATACTTTGTATATATGCACTACATCTTGGGAACACTTAAACACAAGTTACTTGTATACTTTGCGATAGCGCTGGCTCTTGCAATATTTCAACTTTTGCTTGGTTCGAGTTACAGTTTTCACTTGCACCATTCCTTTTTGGGATTCATACTATATTTAGGGGTTGGATTGAAACGGCGGAGTCTCGCATCTCTAATTTTCGCCTCATTTCTGCTTGGTATGGTCATTAATGGTATAATGAATTGGGGCTGGAATGGAAGTCTTTTCGATCACGTAATTCCACCTCATCAAGGAAACATTAAAGGCCATCATGTGGAACTCCCCAAGTTGACAAATACGTCTCTGACATCACATAGTGTAAACATTATTTGGCCAAACAATT
This sequence comes from Stramenopiles sp. TOSAG41-1, assembly GCA_900128575.1. Lineage (NCBI taxonomy): Eukaryota > Stramenopiles sp. TOSAG41-1. The sequence continues at coordinate 18,925 of LT658471.1, forward strand.
TCACATTTGCGAAAAATGTCAGATTGTACATGAACAATGTTCTGATCTACCAAGATACGATTAGCCGTAATAGAAACAGTTTTTTTGTTAAAGGACTCATACCGAATGGTGTGAAATATTTCTTCCAGATGGAATATACATCATTCGACATTGATAACGTGATGCTAAAAACTCCTATTTTGAACGTCACGACCATGTGAAAAAAAAACAAAAAATACCCAACAACATACAAGCAAAAACAAGAAGAACAATACAAAACACTATAAAATAGTATGATAGAAGAATAGCACTACTACTACTTACACCACCACCTTCTTCACATTTATTTACGTAATAAAAAAAATAATAATAATAACTAACGAAACAACATATAGTGTTGTTGTGTAGACTAATACCAACAATAATATATAGCCAAATGCAAGGGAAGAAGAAGAAGAAGAAGATGTAGATGATGATGAATATTATTATTATTATTTTTTTAATTTTAATTTATTTTATTATTATTATTAGGTCTATTCTCATTATATTATTATGCACACCACTAACACCACCACCACTATAATACCACGATGTCGTCATTTTTTACTACATTTTTCACAGCAACGACATAAAGCTTCTTCCAAACCACACAGAAGAAGTAAACCCAATGTTTGATTTGATTTGGTTTCTCCATAAGTTGATAAATAGCTTTCTGTATGGCATCGCTTGCTTCGATACAATCATCAGATGAAAGAAAACCAGCTTCAGCTCGCAAAAAAGGACGGTTGGTACGAGCAGTCATTGATCAAAATAAATTTTTTGGTGCTGCCGTGGCAATTTCCCCACTAAAAAATGATCCTACATATAGGGAAATATTGAAAACTGAGTTCAATGCAGCCACTGCTGAAAACTGCATGAAATGGGGGTCGCTTCAGAAATCAAAAAATGAATGGGACTTTGTCGACGCTGACTATTTCGTCGATTTTTGCCGTGAGAACGATATTGTTGTTAAGGGTCATGCACTAGTTTGGCACAACCAGTTGCCAAACTTTGTGTCAGAGCTGAGTTTAGGCACCAATTCTGGAAAAATACTTCTTCAGTATATGGAAGAACACATTCGAACAACAATGCATCATTTTAAAGGTAGGGTCCGATCATGGGATGTCCTCAACGAAATTATCAGCGATGACGGCCTAGGACTTCGCGATTGCATTTTTACAAAACATCTTGGTTCAGAAAACTGGGGCTTCGTTGCACAAGTATATCGCTGGGCACATGAGGTAGATCCAGAATGTTTGCTGTTTTACAATGATTACAGCATTAGCCATGTAAACTCTAAAAGCAACTACGCATATCAAATGATTAAGTATTTATTGAACGAAAAGGTGCCTGTTCATGGGGTCGGTTTTCAAGGTCATATACACGCAAGTCACTACAACGCAAATAGCGTTTATCAAAACATCAAACGATTCACTGACTTGGGAATACTCGTTAATTTTTCTGAGGTCGATGTCCGCACTCGGGGTATTAGTAACTCGAAGTCTATTAGATTGAAGCGCCAAGAAGTGGTTTATGAAGAACTTTCCCAATGTCTGGTAAACCACCAAAATTTTGAATCATTTACGTTGTGGGGTTTTACAGATTTACATTCGTGGGTACACGGATTTTTTGGCGAGGACGAACCACTCTTGTGGGACAAAAAATACAACAAAAAGCCCGCCTATGAGGGGTTTCTGCGAGGTTTGAAGAAACCTTCTTCATATTACGAAGAAAATCAAAAACGGGTTGTTCACTTAAATCGGCATAATATTCATTCTGCCAGACATTGTGTTGTATCAGATGCGATTTATTATGTAAAAAAAGAAGGTATGGTTAGTTTCACTTTAACTGATCCAAGTGATGCAATGAAGCCTATAACGAAGATAAACATCAAAGTAGCTACCCAGCTACGAGGGAAATATATTGAACTTTATGGATATGAAAATTGTGGTACAAAAAAACTGCAACTTCTATCCAAAATGCAACTCCAGGATACAGGAAGTTATGATATCTATGAAGTGCAACAATTTGTAACAGAGAAGGAATTCAGAATTGCTTCGAACTGCCACGTTCATAATGGCAAAGAATTTAGTGTTTTTACGCTCCTCTTTCGGCATGATGACGTAGGGAATTTTAGAGAAATACAATTTTTATAAGAAAGAAGCTTGCTTTTGACTATGAAGAAAGACATGGTGTAATAGTCTAATGTAATCTAGCGTGTATATGTTATGTACACTTATTTTTTACCATGTTTTTCATATAAATAGGTGCACTACTTTTTATAGGTAAAAATTATCTCAGTTTGTTTATTTAAATTGCTGTGATGAGCCATATATGTACGATGATATATGCTTTGTTTAAACAATATAAATATGTAGATTTTATCGACATTCTGATATATACGGCCGCTTTGATTTATGTTTCATTATTCTAACCCAGGCAGTGCTTGCATAGAAGTCGGCGAGGTATCTAAATATTTATATTTTGCATTAATGCAAAAAGTGGTAAATTCATCCAGTGAAATGGCACCATCATTGGTTGTATCCATGGCATTAAACGATCTTAAAAAATCTTTTGGTCTTAAAAAGCTCCCTAAATCTGGGCGGCGTAGCCCCGCTCGCCTGAATTCTCGTTTCTCTAACAAGTTATTATTATTTGAATCTAGGTCTGCAAAAATTGACCGTAGAAGTTTTCTATCTTGGTCGTATGGATCTTTGACGGTTTCGAGAGAATCAATGACATCCTTTAAACAAAAAGCTTCAAACTCACTGTACGTAACAAGTGTATCGTGATTCGTGTCCATCTCGTTGAACGTTTTGTCAAATGATTTAAACTTCAAAAATTTTCCCAGTTTGGGCGATAATAATATTGCTTTCCGAAATTCCTTCTTATCAAGTGTACCATTTTTATTCACATCAAGAGAATTAAAAATATCTTGTAGTTCTGATTGCAGCAAAGATGGCACGTTGCTAGTGGGCTCCTTTGTAACAGAAGAAGTTTTAGAATTCAATGATTTCAAACAGTATTTTTCAAACTCAATGTAAGTTATACAACCATTTTTGTCTTCATCCATTGCGGCAAAGGTGGCTTGAAAATCTGAGGTAGCAATAAACTTGCCAAGGTCAGGTCGTTTAAATATGGCCCTCCTAAATTGTCTTTTACTTAGACTCCCGTTACCGCTAGAGTCAAGGGTGGCAAAGATTTCTTGTAATTGTGCTTTTGATTGCAATATTATTTCCGAATCTTGTTCTTCCTCAATGCTCTGGCGATCCTTCACAATGTTCACCTTTTCAGGGTCTTCTACCTCTGGCTGGGCCGTAGGGGTATTGCCAACTTGAATGTCTGTTTCAATTATCTGTGGAGTTTCTACGCTACTACTAATAGTGACATCATTTTCTGCAACATCGTCAACAACAGATTTATCTACACCAGTACGAGTATCTCCTTTATCCAGATCAGTTGGATCTAAGTCATTTTCTGAGATATCTTTTGCGTTGACCGCTACCAACGAGCGGGCCTTTGAATCTGTTTCTCCCTTCAGTATACTGTAAACGTCGGGGTGCATTTCATATCCAGCAGCAGATGGATCGATTGGTTCAACTTGGACGCTACTGCCGCTTAAATCTAAAATTTTTTGCTCCAGGAGTCTCAGAATGTAAAAGGTTGCACGCTTCTGCTTGCGTAAAGCACGATTTTCAGCTTTGTAGCGGCGCAATTGAGATGTCACAGCTTCTTCGATAACAGATTGATGTTCTGCCCAGCGTTGTTTCCCCTGAGAATGCGCATACTCGCTGGCCATATTAGTATCTGAATTTCGTAACATTCCACTTGGACCACTGTATGTCGCCATGGTGCCACCATTTGCACTTCCTAGGTGTCCATATACGTCGCTGACTCCCAACAAGCTACTTTTTTGAATAAATTTATCCGTTGTTGAGTCGCTTGTGTAACCCACATTAGTATGATATGATGGCATGGTAGCCGACAGCATATGACTACTGTTCTTTTGCGGAGATGCATGGCCATAGATCCCAGGTGGTGACAATCGTGAGTGTAAGCTAGGACCTGCCATCCCTGGAGCCCTTGCAGGGAAAGGAATTGGCCTCAGGGTTCTAGGCCTTTTCTTGCGCTGTCTTCTTTCGATATACTCTTGCACCAGAGTCTTAGAACGACCATTGTTATCGTATGATGATCCGATGGAGCCTGTAGATTTGCTAGGATAAAATCTCCATTCCTTGTCGTGAACGACTTTTTCATATGTTGGCCGTTTTTTCTGCTTTTCACCACGCTTTCCCAGCCACTGTGCTTGTTTTTCTAGCTCCCAATAGTCCGTTGTACTGCCACCGCCAGCGATCATTGCTACACTTTTTTTGATGAAGAATTTATAGCGTTGCCTTTCAGATTGAAAGTTAAATACAAATTGACCTTTCGTACGAGCAGTTCACTGTGTGAGTGCAGCGCATCAGTGTGTAGCTTCATACTATGATTAATATGAAGAAAGAAGAAGTTTTATTATATTATTATTAATAATTATCATTATTATTATTATTACAGTATTAAGAAGATAAGGTAATAATAATGTATTACCATATTCTTATTATTAGCCCATTACTGTATTGTAATAGGAAAACACAGCAAGCAAGCGTCTACGTGACGCAATCGTACACTATAGACGCTTCTTTAACGAATCCATTTTCCCCTTTAGTGCAAGTCGCACCGGATACATGCAATTAATATGAATTTCATTTTACTTAATATTATTTCCTTTCCAATAGGGGGATACCGACATCTTCTACATAAATTAAGGTTTTATATTAAATAATTTTGGCGTATAAGTTTGCCTTATACGAAGGTGTCGTCTCCAAGTGAGAGAAAAATGCTGATGCAATGATCGTTCTCCGCCCCTGCTACGAAGATTCAAACGTGGTGTTGACGATGAGGGTTTCTTTTTTTTTTTCTTCCTTTTTCAATAATGAATACTACACTCTCTTCACAGATAGGCAATCCCCAGTTGTAAGTATACACTACTAAGTACATAAAGAGCAACAATGGTACTACTGTGTAAATTTTTTTTCATTTTTTTTTAATAGTAGTATATTATTATTATTATTCATCATTAATAATAAAGATATTACTCTGTATTATTATGTTGTTGTTGTGATGATGGTGGATGACGACTAGGTATCCGAACGATCTTACTCCACCACATTCACGTTTGTGCTGGGTAGCCTCTGTTAACAACAGTGTTTCTCGCGAGACCGTTTTGCAGACGAATAAGGCCACGATGTTAGAGTCCACCATAGCATTTGGGTCATACGCCATACTTTTCGTTTTCTCGTATTTTTCGTTCACGGAATATTTGTTCCGCAACTATGAGAACTCGAAGAGTGTCACACTCACATTCGCAATAACCTTGGCTTCATCTCTGAGCATGCTACAATTGCTTGTTTTTGAAATATCTGGTGGGTTAAGTCTGAATATGAAATGGACTCTGTGGCGTGTTCACTTGGGCATACTAATAAGCATGTTAGTGTTCGTTTTGCCTGTTTTCTTCTTCTTTACTATACTGAAAGAGTCCATAGGTATGCGCAGCAAGCGACAAATATTTTCGTTCGTTTTTGTATTGCAAGTCCTATATTTAGTCGTATTTTATTACATTGGGAGATGGTTTCCGATTGCATCTCGTAATCACGACCCCCAGGACATATTGCATACCTCAGGCATAATGTTTAGCACGGAGTACTTTGTAGGGAGAATCGGGGTCATTGGAGTTTCAGTCATTGCGATGCTTAGTGGGTTTGGTGCTGTATCTACACCATATGTTTATATGTCGTTTTTTGCCCCCAAAGTCAGCGACGAGGCAATTGATAATTTAAAAAGACAACTTAAACAGACCATGGGAATGATATTATCGCAGAAACGACGTTTAGCAGCCTCTAATGGAGGCAAGGGAAACTCTTCTAGGTTTATTGAAAGCAATGCTTTAGAAACGGTGATGGATGAACTCTTCTATGACCTGAACGAATTGTGCTTAGCGAAAGATAGAAGGGAGCGTGGAAAACGATTATGGGGCAAACTTTTGAACATTACAGGTTATGGTTTAAGTGTATATTGCTTATGGAAAATTTTTATATCCGCCATAAATATTTTTTTCAATAGGGATAGAAAACGGGACCCAGTAACACTTGGCTTGCAGCGTTTGGTTTATTTCACCCACATGGAGGTCGACGTAGTCTTTTGGTCGCAGCACATCTCGTTTGTATTTATCGGCATACTGGTATTTTCTAATGTACGCGGCTTCCTGATACGAATGTCTAAAATTTTTTCTGCTATTTCAAGCGCCAATTCGTTCCGTGTCTTTGGTATATTTTTAACGTGGTTAATGGGGATGTACTTTGTGTCTTTTGTGTTGNTGATGAGAATGAACATGCCACCAGAGTATAGGCGTATCGTAACGGAGGTTCTGGGGGCTATCCAATTTTCTTTTTACTATAGATGGTTCGATGAAGTTTTTCTATTTAGTGCGATTGGCACAATTATTGTTACGATCGTCTCTAATCGTCTAAGAGAAAATCGTCTGAGTCAAGCCAAAGCGAATTATGATTAGGCTCCTGGCACTTCTCTTCTCGTTGACAAATTTCTTCCGGATTGGAGTGACACATCAAAATTGTTATTGAATGTAAGTAATTTGAAATACGTAATTTGAAATAATAATCGTAGTTTCAGATGATAGGTGTGATGCTAGCCACACACTATAATGAGATGGTTTTTATATTCCTTTATGATGAGATGAAAGATGAAATAATAGCAAGTGCTACACTACTGATACGCTGGTAGCCGGAATATCTTTGAGCCCACAGTAACAGGAGTATAGTACAAACACCTATGTATATGCTGTTGTAGTGATAATAATAATACGGTAATAGATAATCTACAACAGGTGTATTTAGTAATAAAGAAAAAAAAAAGAAAATTCGTCATTTCATTATTATTGATGAATTTTTATTACTGTGTGGTAGCACTAGTAAGTATGTTGTTTTGTTGTTGTTTTTTTCTCTTCTCTCTCCTTCTTCTCCTTCTATCATCCTCCTCCTCCTCCTCTTTTTTCTCTCTCTTCCCCCTCTGTCATCGTCAGACAAACGTCAACCTAGACGGCTCGAGCACACTGCAGCATTGCATCCAACACTTCGAATTCACACGACGATATCTAATTTTAAGCCTTATAAGGAGCAGGTTAGAACAAAGTTCAAGCAAATAAGCCCTGAAGCAGACAACATGGCGCAGCTATACACACTTGACTTGATGGCACGGCACTACGCTTTGTGTTTCCTCATTTTGTTTGTCGGTGGGCAGATATTGACAAGAGTTTTCAACGTGACGAATAGCAAGGCGCACTGGTTCTTTACGCATGCATTAGCGAACGCGTACATTTCCTACTGCACAATATCGGATGTATTTTATACATTTCAAGCGCCAGAAGTAGCATTGTTTCGCCCAATCGAGATGGATTCGATAAACTATACTGGGGCTATAATGCTTGGGGCACTTCACGCTTATCACACAATTGCTTACTGGTCAGAAATTACTGCCGCGGACGTATTTCACCACGTGACTTTCGTGCCTTTCAATCAAATCGCAATTTTTTGGCCTGTCCTTGCCAATTGGGAATCTATGGGTTTACAATGGGGCTCCAACATTAACATGATCAATTTTTTCACGTGTGGACTACCAGGAGGACTGGACTACTTGTTCTTAGGTTTGGTGAAAAATAAGAAGATGGATAAAATGACACATAAGAGGCTTCAAGCCATCATCAACGCATGGTTGCGTGGGCCTGGCATAATTGCCAGTGTTACTGTTTGCTTGTTTGAAGGGCTGCGCAATTGGGAGAAAAGTCCAACTGGCGGAAAAGTAATCCCCATTATATGTTTTGTTTTAATCGGGTATAATGGAATCCATTACATGGAACGAGTAGTACTATCTGCTGGGAAGAACGTTGATGGATTCAGGGGAACAAGTTAGGCAACGGAAGAAAGACCGACGAGAAGTATACTTTTGAGGCTGGTTGTGAAAAATTTACTTGTATTGTTAAAATTACATATTGTATTCCCGCCTTTAAATGACTATTGCCTGAATAACTTAAAAGCGTTGTTACTTAAGACAATTTTACAATACGACCATATTTCTCTTTAACTTGGTTTACCTTGACGGGATCTAGCTTCTTAAAGCATTCTTTCAGAAAATTACCTAAGCGGTCTTTATCGACAATACGATTGTTACAGCCTTGCAAAACGGCCCTTTTGTAGAAAAANAAATAACCNGCAAGCGCAAATCGNTCTGAAAAGGGTCCAGANACCGTGCTNGTNATGTCCCTCACCACCTGGGGAATCAATTCAACATTCAGCTTCGGCGCTCTCATGCCAGGCCGCACCTGGACCAACAGCTTCAGGAAATCCATCACCAATATTGGATCACCGTAAAGCATTGCACTGACCACCTTCTGCAGCAATATTTGCATTTTTCGGTGGTCTATATAAGTATCTCCAATTGTATCCCGAAACAAAATCACATCTCGAAGTATCTCGAAGACTTCCTGGGCAACTAGCGCTTCGCTCTTTCCTATCTTCTCCAGCAGGTTCAGCATGTTTTGGATTTCCTCGTCAGTCTTTCGAACCTTTGTCCAGTACTCTTCTGACGTCAATGCGACCCGGATCCATTTTAAAACACCCATGCAAACAATTGGTATGTTTTCAGCATGATTCCATAATCTTTTATACAAATTCGCTTCTTGATATGATTGAATTAAATTATCCGGGTTGTTACATAGCANAGAGGCNGCAATCAATTTCTGTTTGATTAAATCAACGTCCTTGTTGTTTGATGCTACAACAGCAAGTATCTCGCATACGAGCTTGCGGTGGNTATCGCCATGACATTCGTGATATGGNTGGAACACATCNGTNAGCAAAATATCAAAAAANTGAGGATTCTGCAGCNCTNTGATNTGTTTGTCNGGGTCTTTCCTCAAAATTTCCAAAATGTTTTGCATTAGATCGGGATTTGTGTAATTTGGATATGCGATGTCACCGGAATTAACAACCTTTCGGCTCCTGCCACTGCTTGCAATGCTTTTGGATTCCAGCAGCAACTCACGACCATATTGGACAACATCATAGCGCCTCAACACTTCTTCTAAGCACTTCAAGAACTCCGTATCGTCTTTTACTGACAGTTTCTTAGTCAAACATAAATCATTAATAAAAATCGTCCTCAAAGCGCTTTGTTTTTCATTAACCTCATTTTCACTTAAGTCATGATATTCTGCGGCCCAACGACGAAATTCCTGAATGACCCGCTGAAATCTATACGCCGCGTTGTAAGAACTTTCATTTACCGAGGCATCACTGCCAGCAGAGTCTACGCGGCACCGAAAGTGTTCGATCAAGCGTCTCAGTAGCATATCAGTATATAATACGGAGTGTAAATCTACCGTCAGGACCTTCCCGTATGGCTTTAATCTTCCTCTCCAGTACGCAGCATTTGCATTTGGCACACCTGCCAATATCTCCTCCAGCACACGCTGAAACGCCGAATAGTAGTCGCTTGTTTTCGCCTGTTTTATGACATCAAAATGGTAGCCTTTCGCGGCTAGTTTATCTACGACATGATTCAAAAATTTCGAGTTTCTATGCTTCGAGTTGCCAGCCAGATTAATCAAAAACGGTCTCCAGTATTTTTTGTCGTTACACATTTCGTCCAAAAAATTATCCCTTCCATTGCCAGACTGGCCATCTAGGTACCCGAGAATTTTATCACCATCCAATCTGTCTTTGATCAATTCGCTTAAGGTAGTCAGCATTTTCTTTTCGACCAGTGCTTTTTTGGCTTCCAAGTGATCCCTTTTCTGCTTTTTGACACTCTCATTTGTGCCTTTAAAATCCTTTGTGTCCTTCTTGGCTGCAACATATGCATCGATAATACATAGGGCACTTGTATAGTACGGAGAGCCCTCATAGTTGCGTGAAAGCATATCTGTTAAATCCGATCTGGCTTTCTGAAAGTTAGCAGAGTTTGCGGCCATGTACTGTCTTGCCACGTCTTGAACTTCTAGTGACAAAATGAAGTCCGGGGACTGTAGTTTCTTTACAAGTGCATCGTTGGTGTCACTGGAACTACGACTTTGCACTCCACCCTCGGCTGGAGAGGATGACTTATCGCCTTCGAATTCCTCCCTTGTCCGTTTTGGCGGCATGTTCACTTTCTTGTATTTTTGCACGCCGGGTTGTTTAAACCGTTACTTGTGCCAATGTGTTGGACGAAGGAAGCCTGACGTGACATCCACCACGAAAATGCACATGCTGCCACCATTTTTTTTATATATATATCTTCTTCCTTCGTAGTTGTTATTCTCTTCTTCTTATTATTATCGACACTTCTCTTTTATTTTATACTACTGCTACTACTATTAGTAAATATTAATAGGCTAACTATAACTATTATATCCATCATCATCACATAAATAAATCAATGATAATCTATAATCATAATAATAGTAATACTGTATGTAGTAAATATATCACAATAATAATAATTCCGTATAATTAATAATAAAATAAAAGAAGAAGAAGAAGAAAATGTTGTAAAATTTAAAGATTCTTAAAGTACTGTAATATATAGAAATCATAGTAGTAATAGTAAGAAGTCAAAGCAGTATTAGTAGTGTTATTAGTATAAATATCGTGTCTGCCATGAAAAGAAGAAAACCAGTTTGAACATCCCAAACTAGGGTTAGGGCTAGGGTAGAGGGAAACACAAAACACAAACAAAGGCAGTTATAACTTGTAGAGGTGCTAGCTAGGTCGTAATAATATGATAGTACTCATTAACTTATCCTCCTCTCTTTACTCTTCTATATAAATAAAATAAATAAATCATCGTTTTTATTTTATGATGATGAGAAGAGGAGAAGTGGTTTCAAATAATATAATAATTAATAAAAATTATTATTCATAATAACAATTATTATTATTATTATTATTATTTATTATATATATAAGTTGCAAGGTTAGTAAGTAGTACTTTTTTCATCTCCTCCGTCGTGGGATCTCTCGTCTCAGTAGGGTCGCTAACGGTGCTAATGCCTGGAAATCGCAGTGCAATCGGCTGTGCGAACTTATACCTAGTCTTGCCCTTTGAAGGAAAGGATGTCTCTGTACGACGAGACGACAACATTTCATGGGAGTGGAAGAC
>LT658472.1:0-30187 GCA_900128575.1 Stramenopiles sp. TOSAG41-1
CTGCTGCCAGCACTACTAATTCGAATTGTGCTTTGCGTGACAGGGTACAGCCAACTCAACAACAGCTCGCACCTAGTGGAAAGAGAAACAGAACATTTAGCCAGGAACGAAAGGCGAAAACTGAACCTTCAAAGGTACACGGAAAACACCACTGTAGTTTGCCATGGCCGACCCATCAGAAAAAGAATCCAAGTCAGACCGTTGGTCGGATTTGCCGGAGTATGACATNGAAAAACTAGATTACGACTANGTTGGAAAATGTGAAAACTTGCAGGAGCTGAAAGATATCTATACTGTCTTGACCAGCGGCAAGGAAGGTCGATACTTTGAGCTTGAAAAGTTTACGGAAGAGCGAATGATTAAGTTCATGTCACCAAAAGAGAAAACTTTGTGGATTGCTCGACATAGAGAGGTCACTCCGGCTGAGAAGATGGAAGCTGCAGACGACATAACAAATTGGGCAAGTAGCATGAAACAGACAGACGAAGAGTTACGTCTTGCCAGTGAGCNGCAAGCAGAAGAAGGAGAAGGNAAAAAAATCGACGGGTATGTCAAATTGGATGGGGTTGGCGCAGATTCTGACGACAATGGCGACATCTTCACGGAGAAAAAAGCTAAGGTTGTCGTGTCAACATCTACACGCAACAAAAGTCACTTGCCACCTGTTAGAAACCAGATCGGGGGAGATAAAGGTAGTGCTGGTTCAAGCATGGCGCCGGTGGCTAGCACTCAAGATAGCGACGACGACGAGGATGATGGTGATGAGAATAGTAAGAGTGCTAAGGACAAAAAGTATCGCTACAGTTATGATTATTTTAAAGAGTGGGATAAGTTCGACGTTGAGGNTGAACTCAGTAAAATCGACGATGCTGAGAAAGAGAAGCAGAGGAAAATAAAACAGCTCGAAAGGAAGAACAAGGAGAAGGAGAAGATGAGATTTGAGCGAATGGAGCGTGATTTGAAAGCACTAGGCCTCAAATCAGATATGCTTGGTCGAATGGGTTCTGCTAAGCGAAAGGTTGTTGCAGAAAAAGAAAAGCAGAAAGGGAACGAGTGTTTTCGCTCGAAAGAATTTGACGAGGCGTACATGTACTACTCACGCAGTTTATTTTTCGATAATAGCAATCATATTGTTTTTGCAAACCGTGCCATGGCAAATTTGCGTTTGAAGAAATTTGACAAGGCAGAGGAAGATTGTACCCGCTCCCTTGGCATTGAACCGACGTATGTGAAAGCTTTAACTCGGCGCGGTATGGCTCGCCATAAACGTGGTAAATATGTGGAAGCGATCGAGGATTTCAAAAAGGCAATTGAGTTGCAACCGTCGAACAAGGAGTTGAAGAAATTGATGCAAAGTTCCAAAAAAATGTACGAAGAAGTGGGCGGCATTGTATCCGGTGGTAAAGCTGCGGAGCAAAAGGGGTCTAGCCGAATCTCGATTGTCGAAGTCGACGACGATGACGAAGAAGATGAAAGTGACGAAGAGAATGAAAGCGATGGTGGTGAACACGCCACTGTCGAGAACAGCGATGATTATATCCCGGCCAAGAAATTCCAAGGTAGAAAGCCTGGTTATGTGTTCAAGAAAGACCAGAGCGGTTTGGGCTATTATCTGGACCCGGTGCAGCAACCGATTGTAAATGATATTGAAACTCGGGTTGCAGCATCTAAGTCTGACTCACCAAAATCTGTCGACAGTGATGGTTATGTGCAACTGGAGTCACCAACGAACAAAGGCAACGCTATGACAGCAGAAGACCGGATGAAATTTGGAATGGAAGCCAAGGAAGAAGGAAGCAAATTTTTTAAATCCGGTAAACTCGGAAATGCGTATAGATCTTTTTCACGCGCCATTGATTTGTTCCCATCTGGTCATGAAGAGGAGGTCAAGTGTCTCAACAACCGCGCCTTGGTTAGTATGAGGCTGTCGAACCATGAAGACGTCGTGAACGACTGCACCCGTGTTCTCGAGAGCAAAAGCGGGAAGGACAACGTTAAAGCATTGTTGCGAAGAGGTGCAGCAAGGGAAGAATTAGGGTACTTTCAGGAAGCTCTTGATGACATGTGTTCTGTTATGAAGCTTGATCCATCGCGTGAACCCGTTTCGAATGCAATTTCTCGGCTATTAGTAAAAATGCAAAATAATGGAACTACATCATCCCGCGAGAAGAAGGTCGATAAAAAAGCCGCAACTCCAGCAAAAAAACCTACGAGAAAAGAGAAAAAGAAAATGAAAGACGAAAAAAAAGTCTTAGAGAATGCAAAAGCAAAGGCAGTAAAGGAAAAAAAGAAGGCAGACATCGCAAAGGAGAGTGAAAACAAACGTGCTGCGCCACAGAAAGAGAAAGAGCCAGCAGCCCCGCAAATCGAAGTATCGAAACCAAAAGCTTCTTCAGCTGAGGAGGAGGAGCAACTTTCGAAGTCGGCGGAAGAATACAAGAATGAGGGCAACTCATTTTTCAAGGAAAAAAAGTTTGCGGCAGCAATCCACTCCTACGACAAAGCGATTAGGGTGGATAGGAGTTGTGTAGCGGCTTTAGCGAATCGTGCNATGGCCAAGCTACAGGTTAAGGATTATGTTGGGGCTGTTGCCGATTGTACGAATGGTTTGATATCTTTACGTGACTTGNAAAGCAATCACAGTATGCGTGTTAAACTTTTGTACCGCCGTGCATCTGCAAACAAATTCATGGGCAAATTGCACACTGCTTTGGACGACTTTAATGCAATTTTAGAGAAAGAACCCGAAAATAAACGCGCCCTGAAGGAAAAAGAAGAATTATCGAAAGTTGTAGCACCACCGCAGAACCCGGAGACAGTAAACCGTGTACAGCGCATGAGAGCCGCAAACGAGCTTGCTGAGANAGCAGCAAAAAAAATAACGCAGCGAAAGGAAGATTTNAAATTCGAAGCTCCAAAATCGTTTCTGGAGTTTGAAAAAGCAAGGAAAGAANTACAGTCCAACATTACACAATTTGCGGAGTATTTGTTGCTAATCAAGCCGAAATCGTTGAAGAAGATCCTCAAATCGTCGTTAACAGAGGAAATTTTAACTACCACAGTAAAAGCATTAGCTTCCGAATTTATACCCGACAAGTCATCTTTGGCTTTGTCTTATTTAAAGCATTTAAGCAAAGTACCAAGGTTTGACACTACTGCAATGTTTCTAGGAGACGATTGCAAGCAGATGCTTCGAAGCATCTTTAGCCATCTGGAGGCATCTGGGGAGAAACCTGACGTCGTGAAGACGGTGAAACGAGCCTGGAAGTTGTAAGTATAATATGGCTCCTTCAGTGTACGTGGGTGTGAAACTCGATTTTGTAACGCGTAGCGCGTATAAATTAAAAACTGAAACTAAGCGACGTGTAAAATATTTATGGATATTATATATGTATAAATAAACATGGAAAAGTTTTCTATATACACGAGTTGTATATATATTTTTTTATATTGTTAAATTACACCGTTACGATTGTTAAATTTTTATTGTGTTTTTAAATACTTAAAAGTTACACTCATACGTACATATTTATAAAATAGGCACCTTTTTCCTAACATAATTGGTCCCTATGCTGTTTTAAAGAGACAGGGTCTTTGCCGCAAATGCAAATGCAACTAAAAACCATANAACCAATATAGGTTGAATNTTAAAGCAATTTCACCAAAACGAATCCTCTAAAACTTCTTCTGTGTTATACTGGGGCGGAGGAAACGACATATACGTCGGCAAATATTTTTCCTTAGGCGATTGGTCGTTCAATTTGTTGGGGCTCCCTTCAGTCAGATTCTTTGAAATATGATTTTTCGGGTCTTTTTTACCATTTTGGCCGGCATTGTCCGCGAAAAAAATCGTTTGGGAGTTTTGGGTTTGCAAGACCTCTTCACCACGGCTGCTCGATCCACTATCAGAAGATAAAGAATTGCTGCTATTGCTCTTCTGATCATTGTTCACTCCTGTGGAAGGGTTCCCCTTGTTAATTTTCTCATCGGTCATGTCATCGAATTTTTCAACCATGAAGCGCTTGTCATTCGTCACCCTACTTAGAACCATTCGCAACGCTTTGTTTTCAAGGCTTGTTTTTTGAATTTTCTGCTCGAGTTCCATATATTTATTCTGTAGTTGCTGGACTTCCACACTACCCGCGCCTGTCTGACCTGCCTGCACTTGGTTTTGATACCGCAAGTTTGACATCAAGTTTCGGAGCGTGTCGTTGACTACGCGTAACTCACGATTTTCCCGTTTTAGCACTATTACATCCTTTTCCAGCGATTGGACACGGAGTTTTTTTCTTTGTCTGCTAAGCTGTGCAGCCTTCCGGTTCAATTCCAATCGCCGTTTCCTCCTTTCTTCGCGACTAGCCAGATTCGTCTTGCTGTTGCTTCTGCTACTATCATTGCTGGAAGCAATTTCAACTGGCGACGCTCCATCATATGCTTCTAGTTATATCAGCCTTCTACAGACAGGGAAACATCCAAACGCCGAAATCGTTTATTCCCGATATGATGCAAATATCAAAAGTGGAAGATTTAATGTAACACTAGATATAGATGCCTTTGATTTTTCTTCTGTTTTTGTTGCCCTAGGTTCGTTCACAGATGGATTCAAAGATGACGGTATGAAAGTTCCTAAAGTTGTCGCCATAAAGAAGATAACAAATATGAGCTACAACTGTACCAAACTCAAGGCGGTGGTGTGTAACAATTTTGAAACACAAAAGTTGTCATCTTCTCAGACTTATGAAAATGGTCCTGTAGGTTTTTATCCAAACAGTTACCACATAGTAAGAAGATGCTTGAACACGATAAACATTCTGCCAGTCTTGCCAGAATTTAGTCTTGTCTCATCCATCACTACACCGTACGAAAAAAACTTTTTAAAGGATAATGTGACTAACAATCCATTGAAAGCCATGGCTTGTGGTTCTCTGCAATCCAATGCACATATGTCTGGCTCAAACCTGATAGATTCTATACAAGAAGCTAAGCATCCGTTCTATTCAACAACTGTACGTAGCGGAATCTGTTTGACAAGGAATATTCCCGGAAGTTTTTCGAATCTAATGAATACATGTGGAGGTAGCGTTGGCAATCCTAGGTTGTTAAACTTTGAGATAGATCTATTGAAAACACAAGCCGTTTGCGAAATAGTTTTGTTTTGGTTGTATAGAAATGAGCCAACTGGGTACACAGTGTATGTTTCGAACAATTATGTTGACTGGGAAAACATAGATTTTCAAAGTAATAGAGGCTGTACTCACTTTACAAGTAGTCCAGTAACATCGGAGACTACTTCAACCCTGAAATCATGTAAAGGCATAAGATTTATTCGATTCGAGTCTACAGTAGATATAAGTGAAGGAGATTGTTGGAATTACTGGAAATATGTGACAGAAATAAAAATTCACGGTTTCGTGATGAGGCCACTGTCATTTCTTAAATCGGCTTTACTTCCAGTTGCATCTTGTACTATAGAAGTCACAAAGTCTGATAGGATTTGCCATATTAATGGCCAAACAAGTGGAGTTCGTATTCATTACCAATCAAATTGCAAATACATTGGCAGTGTTTACATTGTAACAGTTTCAAATCTTGTGAGAAGCAATGCACCAAAGAACCTATCAACCTATGAAAATCACATATTGGCAGCTAATCGCTTGTTTACGTGGTACCTACAGCCACAGCATGACAATGAAACAAAACCATTGCATCACGAAAATATCCACAGTTTAGAAAATAGCGTATTCGAAGAAGTTTATAGTAGCTTTAATAAGTCTATCTCCGTAAATGAAACAATAATTGATTTTCCGGACACATTGGATGGATTCGCCCCACTTTTATCCATTTTTGGAGGAAGTATTGAAACTCTGGATGCAACATTTAGTGAAGCAACATCAAAATCAGGTCACAAGTGGGAAAATATTCTTCTAAGCGATAGAGATATACTTACTGAAAATTATTGTGATTGTATGTTCCACGTGTTGAGTACAAATCAATTATGTCCGCACATTTCCAATTCAACCAACCAGACTGTATTTCGAGTCCATTATGTCAACAATTGCAAGGAGAAAATTGACTGGTACAAAGTAATAACTGTTGCTACTGAGCTGGACCTAATCAGCACAGTTGCTCGCATCGAACAGAATTACTTGCAAAAAGAAATATGGCTACCAAAAAATGATGACTTTATGGAAGTGCCAATTTTACACGTAGAAAAGCCCATAAGGCGAGATACAATGACGGGTACATTAACAAAAAAATATGTAGACATTGCAATATCAAGGCAATACTACGATACACACAAAAATAGTTCGTTTGCTGTTCTGATAAGCCCATCGAGAAGGTTGTTTTACGATATTAATGGCACTAAAAAATTCATGACGAATATAAATGACAGAAGGGGACTTCGAAATGAATGGGAAAATTCAATGCTGAATAAATCTTGCGCCGCTGGCAATAAAACAGAAAGTATTTCCGAATTCAAGGAATATACATATTCGATTAGCATTAACAACGAAACTGAGACAGCATCAGTCATCACAGAAATCAAAAACAGAAAACCCGTAATGCCCTGCTTAGTTCCAGGTACTTGCTGCAACCTTAAGCTACAGCGCTTGCCATACAAGGTTAAGTTGTTGTCAAATTATTCAAATTCATCAGATTTTACATGTGGCTATATAAATGGCCTTAACATCACGCTAGACCTATATGATCATTTTCGGGTATGCTACACAAAAATCCATTTTACTTATGGAAATATTCCTTCGAATATACGTGTCACAGGTTCTCATGATGGAATTACATGGTCGCCTTTGTCGCACCGGGACAAACTATGCGATTCTGAATACCTTGGTGCACATAACGCTATTGAATTATCGACCCATAGTGAGATACCTGTGCGCTATATTAGGTATGAATCAAACCTTTTGTGTAAAACCAAAATTCAACTTTCGGAAATTGAAATATTCGGCGAAACACCTTCATCTATAGAGTTTATAGGTAGTCATTTGGAGGTTTTTCCTTCCTGTCATATTTCCATTGAGTTGGCAAAGCGTCTGTGTAGCGTAAAGCAACAGTTTACGACTACTAGCTTAGAAATTAAATACACATCATCCTGTCGGCAAAATATTACTCACGCATATGTTTTTCGGTTTCTATCATTGTCGAAAGTAGGGTACTATTACAGACAACTGGAAAAGTATTTTGAAAGCCTTCGGTACAGGAATCATATAAATGGTTCGAGCTATTCCCTTAATATCACTGAACTGACAGATTTAAAAGCAAACATATTACCGCTTGAAGCAAGCTTAGAATACATAGACAAAGCGACTGCAAGCATAAAGTTGCTTGAAGAAGTCGAAGAATGGGAAGTACTGCTCATTATTCTAGGCACATCATACGATTCAAATCCATCTTTTGTGCAGACAATATCAGCTGGTGCACCACACTCGCTAGGCGCGCATACTATTCCAAAATCAGTTATTACAAAAAAATGTGTGGTTGAACCGCTGAAAGTACAATTTATAGCGACAAGAAACACTTCGTTTGATACGTGTGATAGCTACGAAAACATAGCCACTATGCATTATGCCGCTTCTTCGAAGAATATTCCATACCCCCATAAATATTCATCTCATGTACATAGTAATATTAATTCCATATTTCCAGTAATTAACACTTCCGCTAGCAATCCTGCAACAATTACAATCAATGGCACAACTTATGCTAGCCAGACATGTACGGCTAAGGATGAATATGAATTGATCCTTAACTTCGGTGATATTAGAAGCACTTGTGGGTGCAACGTTTTCTGGAACTTTGGATACATAGCGGGCATTATAGTAATAGATTTATCCCTTGATGGAGTCAGTTGGGCCACTGTTGACAGATACTCAACAAATTGTAGCAAAAAGGCGCTCGTTCAAAGTTCCTTTATGTTCAATCAAGCGTATGCAGCGCAATATATAAGACTACGAGCATCAAATTTTTGTAATGACTACATGATTATATCAGAGGTGGAAGTTTTAGGGCGTTATGTGCCAGTCTTGCCCATGGCGGCTATCAGGTTAAAAGGTAGACGTGACTGCAAAATTGAAATATTGGAGGTTATTCGAAGTTGCACTTACAATGGAAGTACTTTTGGAGCGACAATAAAGTACGAGACAAATTGTAATTCTATTGACTCAGTCCTTGGCTTGAGTTTTGCCAATCAGAGATTAGCCAGCGAATTCACTAAAGCTTTAACATGGTACGTGCAGCCTGGAAATGCAAATATTGCTGCGAATTTCACAAGGCTTTCAAATTCAATTATTCATGGTACTGCTCCTGAATTTGTGCATTGGCTAGGAGAAAGACCAGATGGGGTATCGTATATTCATGAAGCAAGAGGTTATTTGGAAGAAATACCACAGCATGGACAAGGGTCGATACGTGTCACATTTGATCGCCAGATTTCAAACTCAGAGCATATCCTTATAGTTCTTGGGGCAAGGCATGAAGCTCGCCAAATACTATCAGATGTTACTTCGCTGGATACTTTTGATTGGAAGAGTATTAACACAACTTCAAAGAGTTTTGCACAAGCCCAGTGTCCAAAACCAAAAAAGTTGTGCCTTAAGACAAGTTATGGTGGATATGAGCAAGCACTGAACACTGTACGACAATTTCCCCCTTTGCATCCAAAAATAGCCGAAAATAGTAGATGCGCACATCCGGTATCAGGCCCCTCCACGAGTGGCGATTTTTTCGATGGTGTTCTAAATCATGGGAATAGGCAATGGTGTAGAAATTGCAAATGGTATGACAGTGCTGCGACGCAGTACAGCAACTGGGACTACTGCGGTACAGATACATCTTGTATGGTGCAACCATTTGCCAGCTGTCAGGGTCGTGGATATGTAAATGCTGGAGTCATGTATTACGCTCCTGGATTTCCATATTCCCAAAGCCATAATTCTGGTTATGAGGAAAGAAGGACGGTGAAGGTATCTTTCATACAAGATACTGATGGTCGCGTATTTATTGTATTTACGAATACTGATCGGCACAGCACCGAGCATATGCTAAAAGCTCACGTCCTGGTGCATAATACCACTGATAGCAAGATGTCTCAACCTTTACATTTCGTCAATCCAGATGCTCATGTGAGTCTTTCAAATGACTGCAATAATTTGGATCAAAACGGCATTTGCACTAATTGGGATTCACTCAATAGTCGTGGGAATTTTCAATGGCAACACAATTTGTACCCGACGGGGGGTGTCTTTGGTCCATTACCGCCAACAGGCTGGACAATGCAACTAAACATTACTGGTAGCAATCAAATTGATGCTATTGCCCTGCTATCTCAAAACACGGACACTTCTTTATCGGAGCACAAAATTCATCGATTAAAGACAGAAGAAAATCATTTGTCATTCTTGGATTCTCTTATCGCCGTCTCGCCAGAGCCATGTGATTCATATTGTAGTCACTTGGGTACTTGTGGTCGTTGTTCTAGAGATGCGAATTGCGCATGGTGTACGAATACTACAAATAATTCGATGGTTACTGGCGCCTGTGTGCCTATAGAACAAGTAAGCGAATCGATGATTTGCAATACTGGTAGGGAAGAATGCGATGGATGCGCTTCATATAAGACGTGTGAACAATGCACCAACGATCGCTCGAGAATTGGCTGTGGTTGGTGCTCCAATACAAATACATGCACGTCAGGTTACGCCCATTTTCCATTTCACTGTCCATTTTCACGGACAGCAAATGAAAATCAAAGTTTTCATGGCGGCTTTCCGGTACATGCATCACAATGCCCCTCTTGTGGATCACTGGATAAGCGGCGTGATCGATGTGGCGTCTGCGGGGGCAATGGATCGTCTTGCTGTCCAGCCGGGGCGAGCGACCTTGTATATCAGTTGCCCCAGCGTTCAATTAGACACTCTGCTGAAAACGTTGCCCAAAATTCGCTAAAGCAGTTTAATTCTTTAATATGCAACGAGACAATATCGGAACCAATACAATGTTTTGAACAGGAAAGGTATAATTCGATTTTAGAAATTGATATGTTGGCCGAGAAGGCGATTTGTAAGGTGATGTTTAGGGTCAATTCGACTCTTCAAAGTGGAAAGGAATTTGTGATTCAAGTTGCTGGCCATAGCAAGGTTTGGAAATTGGCATATAACTCATCGAAGCTTAATTATCGTATTGAATGTTCAAAAACGGGCATCGAACAGTCTATTCATTTCCAGAAAAATTTGCGTGCACAGTATATTCGCTTCGTCTCTGTTGAATCATGCCTGAAAAAACTTCCAATTTATGGTGTTCAAGTTATTGGAACTCATATCATATATCACGATATAGTGAAGTGGGCGAAAACAGCAACCAAAATTTATCCTGCAGGCTTTTCATCTTCATGTTACGGGGGGAAGGAAAATATTCATTTTAATGGTGCTACCTTGAATTGTGACTATCCCGAACATAATGAACACGTTGGAATTTCATCAATAAGATGTGATGATTTACCAGGTGTGTCGTCTTGCAAACGATCATGCAAATCCACAGATGATGATTCTTGCAAAGACTTCGGCTTAAATATTGTAATACCACGCAGTAGACGTCATTGGAGCACGTTACTATCTAGGTATCCACGATCTACGGTGGATTATTTCACGACAATACCAGGCATTATGAAACCATCCAACAACGGCGCCGCCTCTAATGTTCCAATGAACAGTAAACACCGTGGTATAGGAGACTTTCAGGCAATAGATGGAGGCCCCTGGTGGTTACGTGATACCAGTTACTCGCAGCCTGATGGAGATTACAGTGCTTACTGCTGGTTAAATGGAAATCCTTGGAATGTGGATGCGATAAGTATAAACGATCAAGGCTGTAGCTCCTGTACTGACTCTTATATTTGCTCTTCAAACGAATATCCACAACACAAAATTATGAAAAGACCTTCTGTAGGAGAGGCTTCAAAATATGAATTACATGTCCAGGTGCTTATTGGTGAGGTCCCTGTTCGCAATTTTGTGGGCAATGATCAAGATGCTGCGGGAACTGTGGAACCCTTGGAAAATCAAGATATCTTCTACGGCATATTTAGTGACGAGTATTTCGTCAGTCCTAGTGTGCAATTCTTTGAAGATTTTCGTGATGTTGAGCATGCCTTACAAAATACATCACGAGTAGAGTTTTACCCAATTTTATTTGCGAAATGTGTTCATGCTTCGGAACTGAAGCTGCAAACAAACAACAGTTTGATCGTAAACGTCACTGGAAACAGAACGGGTCAGAATACATTATTAGCTAATCGATCAGACAATACTGAAAATGCGTTATCGATGGATTCATGCTTGCACACTTTACGTGAAAATTACACAAGACAACTACAAGAAATTCCAGAAATGATTGGGTTTTCAATGCCGATGATTTCTGTAAATAGTGAGACACTCATGGGTTTGACATATGATAGTAAAAACGTAACTACTATTAGCATACAGTTTGGGGCTGTTGTAGACAATAGTTCTTTATGGATCGTGGAGAATACAAAAGTTATGGATTTCGGAGGAAAATACACTACTGAAGATGATTTTTACCTCCACATAAACATGGATGGATTTGTCGACTATTATTTGAACGGAATGCTTCTGTATAGGAGCCGCTCGATACTGAACAACTCATATAGAATTTTTTTGAGCTCGCGACAACAACAAATTGTTGGGCCTGCGAAAATTAAGTATTTCGAGCGGAAATCAATATTGAATAAGTCTTGCATACATTCAACGAATTATTCAAGGGAGTGGATACTTATTTATGAGGAACAAGCAAATTGGAATAATATGCTACAAGGGTGGTCAAATAGTCAGACATTATCGCTTTCAAATGACACTTTAGTTCATGGTATTTATAGCTTAGATGATCTATATTCTATAAACGTGCGTAAGCTGTTTTATGCCTTCCCGCCACATAACAAGATACGCGCATTTATGAAACTTTATGTTCTAGAAGAAGAGAGCAGTACTATTCAGGTATATGTGAACTACCAACAACCCTTGTTTGAAAGGCAACATGTTAAAGGAAATTGTCAGAATGATGGATGGTTGTCCATTAAAAATCACTCATTGTGTGTTATCGAAGTAAACGTGACTTTTTTTCATTTTCAGGATACAATGACGCTAACTATAAATTCCACCCGTATAGGTGGATGGGGATTCTCAGACGTTGCAATTGAAGCATTCGCTATTCCAACAACTTGCAAAGATGCTTGTGGTTTTCCGGGTGGACTAGGGGAGACTTGCAAAGATCGCTGTGGAATACCAAACGGTCTAAATGAATGTGTTGGTTGCGATGGTGTTGCAAACTCGAAACGCAAGTTGTGCGCTAAGTGGACGATGAATTTGACGTCAGGAAACCTCGCTGCGAAGTTTTATGGCGCAAATAAATATACGGAGAATTACACTACCATAGCCATCAATCGACTAAAGTCATGCACATTGCTCTCCAATGGTAGTGCACTTGGAGGAAACTTTGTAGAAAAGACTGGCATTAACTTTCTATTAAAAAACAATCTATCTACAAGTTATACTCCGAAAAATATTCTTATCTACTCAAAAGGTTATTTTGGCAAGGCAAACATTGATTTGGGACACAATAAAACAAATAGACTATTTCAAAACTCAGCAACTTTGATTATAAAGCGACTATGTCAACAATGTGAAGCTTCTCATAGAGAAATATACTACAGGTATTTTGGAGATCCCAAAAGTATTGATATATATCAAGAGCTGCACCTTAAATGGATGGGCAAATCTGGAAATAAAATATACAGCAGCCATGAACAGCGTAGGTTGCTGTCATTTAACCTTTACTCATCGTATACGGAAGCCATTCTTGATACAAATCCATGGGGCATTTGCTCTGGCGGGCAGTTTTATATTGGATTTCCTGGTTTCTGTGGCAAAGTTGACCTGGCAACAGCTCAATGGACTGAAACAAGTGTATCGCGTGGCGGAGTCTCATATTTTATTTATGATAGCAGCGAAAGGGATTTTTTACCAAGCAACGAGATATTTCCACAAATAGATTTCCAACTGTTTGAAGACCGCCGTAGTAGCGTAGTGGAGATGACGAACAATGGTGCTGAATCTTTGAAAATAATATGCAATAATATCAGTACGTATCCAACCAACATGAAAAATGTTATTTTCATAGACAGTGATACAGATTTCCCCAGACCAGTATCTGCAGAGCTAAATTTGTCTGATGGTAAGATATTTTTGAGCTATAACGAAAAACTAGATTGCCAATCGATAAGTTCCAATATTTCAAGTGGGAAACTTGTGATCCATGATTCCATTTTCGCCTTAAATTCGACACATTATGCTGATCAGATTGGCTGCGAACACCGAATTCTAATTTTTAAATTGAGTGATGCTGGAAGACAAACAGCAGTTGCAGCTAATTTTATAAATACTAGTCAAAGTTTATTGTTTTTCGTCGATAAATCGCTAGCCATTGATGTTGCCTTTAACAGATATGTCGATTCTTGTGTACAAAATAACAAAAAATGCATGGAAAAAAATAATTTTGGTGACGGAATAGAAGTTCAAACCCTGCGTGATGCTATGCGCCCGTGCATCTCAAGTTTAACATACAGCGGAGTTACAAAAAACGTCCTGTACTTAAATGTAAATGAGCCCTTACACATGCAAAATGTTCGATCATCTGATTACTACTACAGTATGGGTCTGAAATATCAGATTTTGACTTCAAATGCCACTAATTCGACGGATGTAGTTGGAATTGTTCAACCAACATTTTCAAGACCTAACGATTCTTACGTCACTGAAAAGTGTGTAGTTGATGGGCCGAAACTGTCTCGACAAGTCAGTAGTACATATGAAAAATACAATCCGCAATTGGAACTTACATTCTGGTATGTTTATGTATCCACTAGCACTTATAATGGTACTTTTAGAGTAGCTTGTCAAGAGAAAAGCACTAATTGCTCAATTTTCTTTTCAAGCCGCTATTGTGCTTGCCGCTGGTTTTGCAGGACTCGTCAAGCTTCGATATTACCCAATGCAACAGGATTTTTTACAAATGTAAGTTTTACTCCAGGGGATCTTGTATGTTCCAATCAGAACTTAGCATTATTTCAGGATAATTCTAGAAGTCTCTGGGTATCCGTAGCACATGCTGCAACAAAGTATGTTATGCAGGGATGCAGTCAAGAGAAAAATACAAATATTTTGCTATATGGTATTGTCGGATCTGAAGTTGTATTGGCTCAGGAAAACGGTGCTTACACAGAAATAGATTTAAAACCATTGCAGGTTCAACAAGTATCGATTGCAGACCTGCGCAACTATCCACTTAGAATATTATCGAGGGAGAAAATAATTGTTATAATTGATGATGGAAAGATACTATCGGTAGTACCCGGGGTTTCCACGAGCCCTTTACATGGAACTACAAACGAACAAAGCTCTCGTTTCTTTCACTTGCTTTACAACCCGCTTCAAAATTCAGAAAAAGTTTGCAGTAATGTAAACTCATTTGTAAGATGTGATACAATACCATCGTCAGCATCAGCATCAGCCCAAGCTTGCTTTACCTCGACTCCATTATACTTTCGCCCTTTGGAGTACAGATCAAAACACTTTGTAATACCGTTTGCTTCTTCAGAATTGTCTATTATTTCCGATGTAGAGACAACGTGTGTAGTGAGACAAGGATATATTACACACATTTCTTTTGAAACTGAACATATTAACTCAACGGAAACGAATGATCACTACACCAACTCGTCATTGACGATTAACGCGTCAAGTATAAGGCCTTTAAACGAGACAATAATCGCTCCAGTGAATGAAGTCGAAATACGGATTAGTACGGTATCATCGAATTCATATAATTCATCGCATAGAACTTTCAAACACTACTTTGCAGCTGGGTCTGTTGTAGATTGCGAGAGGTCTGTGCATGTCATTGCTACAAATAACAAGAATGACGCAAAATATAATTTGCAAGGCGACGATAAGCAAGAAGTAAACTTCAGAAAATATTTCCCTTTATCCAGTAAGTACACATCGTGTGCGAATATCAAAAGTCAAAATCCAAATGCTCCTCCTGGAGTTTATATGTTAAAAAATTCTATTCTTGCATGCTGCAAGGATGATACAATGGGGGCATTAAATCTTGAATTAGCACTAAACTCGAATAGTGTAATAAACCAGCGAGACAAGATCTTAATAAAATTAAGCAGCCCACTAGCTGATGCATCGAGTAATATCGTGTGTTCACAATATTTGGGCAGTCCAGCAGTTGTAAAAGAAAATCATTTTTGTAGTGATTTTTATGATTCGAAGCCCAAACTATGTAGCAATTGGACAATAAATTTACATTTAAAAACTGCGGTGGCTTTTATCTACGGGAAAGATTCTGTTTTCACTTTGATTGAAGACACTTCTTTTCAAGGCTGTACGTTTGTGTCAAATTCTACCACAGCACAACTTACATTACGCAAGGAGAAGATCCTCTACCCATTAGATCATCATATGCTTTCGCATGAATCGATTACTCGGGTGCATTTTATCATTTCGGATGAGACATTAAGAGCCCTGATTAATGTTACTGCTAAATCACACGAAATTGTTGTTTCCTCTTTAGTTTCATCATCAAATTTAATTCTTTGTCCGTTGGCACAATCGCCTGCAACAGTTATCAAAGATATATACCCGCCAAAACTTTCCACTATAAAGTTGTATTTGGGGAATGGAACCATTGAATTTGTGTATAATGAACACATACTTTGGAATCCAAAGTTTGATCACAAGACTGTCATCAAAATAGTAGCCTATAACAAAAGTTATTTTGTGAACATTGAAGCCGACCAATTTGTTTTCGGTGAATCAAAAATGACATTGATTATGGTTGAAAAGAGTCGCGAGGACATAATTTTACGTCTTCAAAGCACAACTTTCTTGGAAACTGCTGGGTTTGTCCATGTGTCATTCAATGATTCATTTATCACAGATCTATCATCAAACGCTGTTGTATATAATGAGTCAAGTTTCCGTCCGTTAAATGAAATATTTAATGACCTAACACCGCCATGTATACTTTCAGTGTCTGCAGATAATATAACAAATTTTCTCGATATAACGTTCACTGAATCTGTTAAAGGGATCAGAGAGAGAATACATGATGGTGGAATTTTCGTGGATAATATTGTGAAAGTCTCAATTAGAAATCAAGAAGCGCAGCATGTTCCAATTGCTGGGTTCTTGAAATCTTTTTCGTCTCCAAATGACAATTCGTCTGTGCTCAGAATCAGATTTTTTGGAGATTTCAGAGATATCTATGGGAAAATATATATTTCTATGAATTCTTCTACCATCACTGATCTTTCTGGAAACAGAATATGCCCCAGTTTTGTGACTTCTTCAGCTTTATTACATGAATTGCGTGGTTGCGACGGTGCTATTACCCAAAAGGATTATTGGTGCACCAAATGGATGTTAGACCTTGATAATGCCGAAGTCAATGCATCTTTATATTCGATATACGACAATTATTTTTTCACGAATCCTATGGATGCAACCATATATCATAAATTAAAAGCTGCAAGGATTTCAGCAGTAGACTTTAGCTCTTGCAAGTTTGGTTGGGGCAACCCGCTGAATGGTTTATCTTTGCCCTTTCCATTAAATGAAGAGAGTAATTTCAATGACGCTTTAAGTATGTTCACAATGCACATGTCTCAAGTAGATGTTGACAGGTATGTGTACTCAGCCGCGAAAAATATGTTGATCAGCAGCTCTGATGAGACTAAATGTCCTGTGGGTGGCAAGCGTAACATTACTGTGCTGCCCGATATGAGTGCGCCCTTTGCAACTGGTGGAGAAGTTGACCTTGGCTTCGGCATCATTCAAATCCATTTTAGTGAGACTATTAAATGCCCAATCAATGAAAGTAGAGCTTTCGCCCTAAATTTACCTTATATACTTCAGCTCCAAACTAGAAATAACAATACTACGAATGCAACATACGAAGATGCGCACGGTGTTAGTTTGTCAAAGTATTCTTGCTTATTGATCGCTTCAACATTTACAAGAACTATACAGTTTGTTATGAATGAGCAAGAGAGAGCTAGATTGGTATCGGCAATTAGTGCAACAAACAGTAGTCATGTACGGGCAAATTTTTATAATAGCATTGTTGAAGACTTAAGTGGCAATGTCGATCATACTCATGTTTCTCAAATTTTGAATCTTATTCCTGATAAAAAATCTCCATGCATCAAGGACATTACTATTGAAAGTGGTACAAATAAATTGACAATATTTTTCGATGAGACTATCAAACATCATAGAGGTCAAAACCCAATAGCTGGTGACTCTATTTCAGAAAATGATTTAGGAATTAGCATCATTTCTGGGACAAATTCTGAAAATTTAAAAATTAGCAAATCCATTACGCTTTTGTTTGACGGAAATAAAATTGTGCTTAGCGATATATTAGATGTGGAAGCAGGCGGTCAGCCAACAGGCTTAGAATTACTTGAGATAGAATTTAACTCTTCAAGCTTCCATGACTTATCGTCAAACAGTTTATGTAATTCATTACCCGGATCGATAAGTGTGCCGCGACTCACTCGAGTACCACAAGTATTGTTTAATAAACTGTCGCTGAGTCTCGGAGAACCAGTTTTTGGTGCTGTAGAAGAAGAAAATAAGTGGATTGATATCCTTGAAATAGAATTTACGGCAAAGCCTACAAATCCTAGTGGCGGGGCAGGCACTATTACTCTTGAACTCACTTCCTCCAAAAATTCGGTGGGTCTTTCGTCGTATCAACAAGGGTCATTTCAATCTACGACCGGTCAAGCTGCACTATGCTACACAGAAGGGCCATATGAGGACCTTTGTGAGCCATCTTCCAGTACATCAGTACGCATTCAAATATCTGACGCTAATTGGAGAAACAAGCACTACATAGTGGTTTCAGCGCTAGCTGAAAACCCGGTATTAATGGAAGGTCGTCATCGGTCGTCTATTTCAATTTCAATCGAATCTAACGATTCCTTATATCAAGCGTTAACATTTAACCAAATCGCTTTGATAATAGCAGAACCAGAACCGGATTCAACGGTACCCCCAAAAATGACAGAAGCAATCTTCAATCAGGTTGGGAATGCCATAAATTTACGCTTTTCCGGTCCAACGAACACTCCAAGTCTGTCCAAACTGAATCAGGGATGTCAATGGATACTTGCCACGTCAGTCGTATCAATGCTAGGCTCTGGTGCGAAGTGTAGCTGGGTCAGTCCAAGCAAACTAAATATAATAATGGGCCGCGACCCTTCAATAAAGCCCGGAGATGAGATCATTCTTTGGGAAGGGCAAAGAGTGAAATCAAGGTGGCCAAATTTTCGGGCTTCGCCCATCGCAGCTCCATGCCAGAGCTCTCTATGCAACGGTTTGTGTGCAGGAGATAACTGGCTTGACAACCCAGCAGGTAAAACTAAGCCAGATGCAGATATTCAACCTTGTCATGGAAGTTCAAGCGAAAGAATGGGATTGAAGATCTGCTGCCCTGATATTAGAGAATACGCCACAGGAGCAATAAGAATTATACCACCATATCCTGCGGTAATTCCTTTTGTTCGCGTTAAATATGTGCCTGAAGTCGGTAGGTGTGATTCGCTGGTAAATTTTGACATATCCAGATCGACAAAAAGTGGAGGAAGGTCATTTACTGTTGCGAAAATTATGTTAAACACACAGGAAAGAAACAAATTTGCGATACAGCGACTTTCAGATTCGCAGGGATTTGGAATCCCTGGGAGCGTATACGATCCAATACCGGCAAAAATTGAACTTGGATATACGAACGGTTTCTTGACTAAGTTAAGCTTAGCAAAATGCGATCCACCGAATGTTCCTAAACTTGGTTGTGTCAGCGCAGGCTACAAATACTATTTTAAGGTTGCCCTTACTAATTTTTTTGGAGAAACAGCGTACTCCGAGGAGTTGACGTTGATTGTCAGGAATGCAGCAACACCAAAATTGGTGTCTGAAACTGCAGATATGTTTTCAATGGCCAAGACCGGCCGAAAAAGTATCCAAATTACAGCCATAATGCCAGTTTCACCGAAATGCAATGCCTCTAAACTTCAATACTTTTGGTCACGGTGTTCTCTGGCAGGATCTAACATGTGTGTAGAAGCGGACGAAAGCACATTTGAAAATGGATGGGCTACGCAACAGCAATATGTTCGAAGTCCACAGCGATTCTTGATACAAAATCGGGAAAGCTCGCCATTAAAACCGGGTGGTACATACATTTATCGTGTTCGCGTATCGCCAGTCATTAATCCCGAAGCAAGCGTTTATAGAGACTTCAAAGTGACAATTTCCTTGTCACCAATTGTTGTCGCTTTTGTTTATGGAGACGCCAAAGAGCGGGTTGTAGGCGCAGACGAAGAGGTTAAAATAAATGTTGTAGAAAATTCATATGATCCGGATACATTAGATACGGAATATCCTGAAGAGCAACCTACCCAATGGATGTTTGAGTTTTCATACAAGCTAAGTACTGAACTTCATTACAATGTTGCCCAAAGCGACAGCAGTGGAATTTTTTTTATGCCAAGCTTGCAGCCGAAGAAAATATACAACGTTAGGGTGAAGGCTGAGGCAAGCCATCCTCGGGATAATGGCAATCCTCGACGAGGTACAAAATTCATTAACATTATAGTGAAAACTGGTGCTCCGCCATCTATAAGTCTTGCACGATACATTGGTATAAAGCCTTTTAATTACGGAAAAGTGAATTCGCGGGACAAATTTGTCATCCAAGCAAAGATTTATGCCAGCAGTAGCTGTCAAAATATCAAGGGTGGTGTGGGAAAATGGATACAAAAGCGCGGGTTTTTACCCACTGTCGAAGGTGCAGAAATAAACCCTTCAGCTGATATTTGGCTGGTGCCATACGGACAAACACAATACGACAAATCTCTTAATGTTTTGACCCAGATTTTCGCTCTTAAGCCATTTATGCTTTCTAGCGGTAGCATGTACGAATTTCAATTTCAAATCAAAATTGATGGTTGTGAAGCCACCTACTCTTCTATCGATTTGCAAGTGAATGAACCCCCAAGCTCTGGATTTTTAGTTGCATATCCCGAAAATGCTGTCGCTTTAAACACTTCAGTCTTACTGACAACACAGAACTGGCAAGATAATGACGAAATTGTAGAATATCAATTCGGATATTATATTGATGCTGACATTACTAGCACTTTTACCGTCCTTGAGACCACGCAAAAGACATCTATCTCTGCAATATTTGCGGAGGGGCAGGGATTCAATAAGACAATTTTGTGCTCTGTGAAAGCCATAGATATTTTCGGAGGTGAAGCTTCCGCATTCGCCACTATTAGGGTCACAATGCCGGCAATATCAAGCGCAGAACTGATGGCAAAAGGAACAAAAATGCTAGAAGGGTCTGACGTTGAAGATCCTTTTAAGGCCTTGGCATTATTGAACACCTTAACCACTGCAGCAAATGCGAACTCGGACAAGAAACAGAAAGATTTCACAGCGCCATCGCCAATGAGAACCATGGCTCCATCACCGTCTGCCACACAAGATAATTCTGAGATGCCAGGAGATGATTCAAATTCAGCGTTTGTCTATGTACCACCACAGTTGATTCCAAAATCATGCCCTATTTTTAATGGAACTCAGTGCGGCGGACGTGGATATTGCAGCAAGAGCTTACCCGACAGCGAATGTATGACTATTCATCCCTCATGTGTTGTGCAATGTGATTGTGACAATGGATACTTCAATGGACCGTTGCTGGCATGTGATGTCACAGCTGAGGAAAGGGGTGCAGCTATAGCTTTTAATTCTGTCGCTACAAATTTTTTGGCTAAAAGCCTGGGAAAAATGGAGGCATCTATAGAAAATGGTCAAATTCAAGCAACAACATTAAGTGGAATGGTCATGCCCGAATTAATGGATGAAGAGAGTCTCGAAAGGGCCAAGAATATTTCGGAAAGCATAGTTCAAATGTCAACTAAAGTAGGCATTTCATCACGAAGTGCAACGAGCATTTTGAGTGTTGGTACGTTGTTTTTTTTTTCGGATCTTAGGCGGACGTCTACTTCAGCTGTAAAAAATTCAAGACGAAGACTTTCAAACGAAAACGCAACAAATTATTCAGATGCATCAGCTACGACAATAGCGGCTGCAGTAAAAGACCTTACAAAAACGACAAATGTCGTGTTGACGAAAATAACAGATGAAATGCTCCCAGGTGAAAGCGCTTTCTCATACAATGAGGCAAATGGAGATTTATCAATGCGTGCAGAAGTTCAAGACATTAGCAATTTAGTAGGAAATACGTTTCCAGGTGCAACTGGCTCGTTTACAATGCCTTCTGATTTACCTCTATCCGGAAAACTTAAACTTTTATCACAGTCGTTTCAAAGAGATGTGTATGAGTCGAACTTATCTAATACTATCAACACTCCTGTACAAGGCTTTTCGATCAGCAATTCGAATGGTGAAAAGGAAAGTGTCAAAAACTTATCTAAGCCTATCGATATCGCCCTTAGTGTGATTTCTCGCCCAGTTGTTGAAGAGTCGTTGAGTAGAAGGCGGCGCCTACTTGGTCTACCAACTTCCGAACGTATCAATTTATTTTGTGAAGTGTCTGCTGAACCCTATAATGTTACTGCAAAGTGCTCTCAAGGAAACACTTCGTTTCAGTGTGACGGAAAAACTACAGGCTTAATAACTGTCAGTTGTCCTGTATTAACAGTTCGTCCCGTGTGCGTCTACTGGAACGATTCGATTGACGAATGGGCTACTAATGGCTGCAGTGTCAAACAAGACCAGGGCAATGCTGTGATCTGCTCCTGCTCGCATCTCACAGATTTCGGTTCGAAGTTCGAATTTGTATTTTCTGAGACAGAAGCCATAATAGCTATGGATGCTCTTAATCCAGAAAAAGGAGGTAAAAAGGTAGAATCCTTCGACGATTTTGCCAACTTGGTTGCCACAAACTCTTTAGTTTTTATTACTGTCCTTGTTTTACTTATAATCATATTTTGTGCTTGCTTTCAAGGTCACTATAAAGATAGTCATGAGTACTGGAGATTGAAGTTGAAAAAAGATAAATATAGGAAGTTGCTGTTTTCATCCTCCAAAGGCATTGTTCATGATCCTTCGAAACAACCGGACTTTTCCAGGGAATCGCTTTGGGAACAATTCGTTTTTGGAATGAAAAATTTTCACCCAGTCCTAAGTATTTACTATACGCATTCGTTAACTATTTCACGACCTAACCGAGTCATGGCTCTGATGGTTGTACTTATGGTAAATATGTTCTTTGATGCCATGTTTTTCAATGTTAGATATCCTGAACCGTCACAAAAACCTGAACTTTTTGAAGCACTTGTCTTCGCAATGGCTATTTCTTTAGTTAACGTTCCAATATGTAAAAGTTTCGAGGCATTGTATATTATGGCAGGCGCAGCTTATGCCGCTCATGTTCGCTATGAAGTTGAAGCAGAAATGTCACTGAAGCTTAAAGGCGTAAAATTCCTTTCGAAAGTAAGAATGAAAATCAAAACAAAGAAAGATGCAGAGGATTATCTCCGTCTAGTCGAAGGCTATTCTCGCGTAGTTGAAAAAAGTTTGGTGAAGGCCCGCAGTCAGCAAATCATCGCCCCAAGTGCAACGACGCTTGCAAAAAGCGCGGCAAAGCGTATTTCCAACTTGCGGCAAGATTACAAGATTCTATTTTCACATAAAAAGGCAGCTTATAAAAAATACTTTAAAACTTTAAAAGAGAAGAAGGTTGAAGAATGGAGAATTGCTTCGCTTTTACGAGCGGAAGCAAAGAGAGAAATAAATGCCGCCAAGAAATGCTGCAGTAACTTGCAATCTTACCTTTTATTTTTGAAAAAGTTGAAGGAAAAAAGAGACGAAAACGAATTAAGAGAAATGTCTCAAAGGGAAATAACTGAGCTGGAGGTAGTGAAAAGAAAAAATTTTCTGATGCAGTACTTTTACGCATCGTATAAATCTAATAATGATCCCAAAAATTCAGATCCAGTGCCTTATGGAGGCTGGATTTTCTTGGTTGTCGACACCATCGCTTTTTCTGTTTGCATTTTTGCTATGTATTTCATCATTGGATTCGGCATTCGTTACGGGCCTGAAACGGCCGAGTTGTGGCTGATACAATTTATTTCTTCAGTTCTCACAACCTTCTGTATATGTGATCCCCTTGTCATATTTATAAAGTGCGCAATTATTCCCACAGCAGTCCATAAATTCATTTTATCGCATCCAGATCTGCTTTCTGTCGGCACTGCTAGTGCAGGCGCTCCTGCATTCATGGGTGCTTCTATTGGTATACTTGGTGCGACTGGACAAGCTGCTATAGCACTTGGAATGGGTGCTGCCGCAGTCGGAGGAGCAGTTGGTGCGGCCGCTAGTAGATGGAGAAAAAAAAGATTACTTACAGATCATGAAAATGGTTTCAGTACATCCAACGACGCGCATGAGAAGCATAAGTTGAGTTCTTTGGATATAAGCCCTGACACAAGAAAAAAAAGAAGCAGGGAGTATACATCCAAATATGCAGTTCTTTCTAGAGAAGACACCATTATCAATCCACGAAGAAAGAAAGTGGAAGAGAGGTTAACGCCGTTGCTTGAGCGTACCATTCTTGAAATTGTAATGAAGCTTTTTGTAACTCATGGATCGGATGGTAAGGTGCATCAAACGCATATGTTGAATGATAACGAGAGAAATATGTTAAAAAGCGATATTGTTGAAAGTCTAGGAGGGTATCAGTCATACATGGATATCGTTCTGGAGCTTTTGAACGAGGACCTCCTACGCACTGTACAAAATAGTCTGCCTCGAGTACTACGAAAGAACATAATGAATAAGGAAGAAATATCATCGATAAAGAGTTCTAAACAGACATTGACCCAAGTGGCAGAGACTTGTGTTGAATATTGGGTTGCATGTGGGATTCATCGAGTAAGTATAACATGATCATGTTCCAATCTTTGTATATACCTTTAAAATATTTATATATCATGCCCTAACAAAAAATTCACCCTAAAAAGTTTATGAGAATACAAAAACAAAGAGCATCAGTTGACAGCCTATCGGAAAGAACACAGAAGAAGGTTGGTGTAGGCCTATTACATGGACTTGATTCCAATGGCAAAAAAATTCGCAAATCTATTTTGCAATATCGAGATTCTAAGGCCATCAGAAGTACTGATGATGCAAATAAAGTAGCACTTTCTAAAGCAGAAAAGGCTATTGCAGATGCAAACGAAAAATCCGAAAATTACATAGGTGAATTAAAAGCTAGTAGAGCTGCTCGCCATGCCAAAATGATGCAGCGCCGCAAAAGTGGAATGAAGGTAAAGCAGAAGCCAAGAATTCAAAATAATGTTAGACCGAAGCAAACTAGTTCTAGAGGAAGAAGGATTGAAAAATCGCCAAAGGTTTCGGATGCCGTCAAGAAAGAATTCTCGAGAAGGAAAAGTATAGCGCAAAGTATTGCTTTAGAAGCGGAGGAAGATGTAGGAAGAGAGCGAGATGCACGTAAACGCCACTTGCAAGAAAGACTGCTAAAAAAGAAGACAAAAGTAGCTTCAAATCAAAATAATTGAAGAACCTTGATGTGATAATTTGAATATAAAAGAGGTATTTTAATTGTATCTCACAACAGTCATATTTCTTCACAATTGTTCTTTTTTTATAAAACACTTTGTAAAAAAATAAGATCTCGTGTGTATTAATTTTTACAAATACGATGGCTTTATACAAAAACCTGATCCATCAAAAAAGCCTTGTTCGGTCACGTAATTAACGATGAAATTTGGCATATACGATAAACCTTCACATAGGCTGTATGATCTAGCAGCAACACTAACTGACGTACTCAATACTTCTACGTGATGCCACCATCCGCTAGGAATATATATCATTTCTCCCTCTCTTAAAATATGCTCTAATGCAGTTGCATTCTGGAAAAGTGGGAAATCTTTATACACATTTTCAGAATTAATGTCATCAATACGGCTAAATCTGGTTCCGTACTCAGAATTTTCGGAGCAACTAGTCTTTGGATACAAATACTTGGATTGATCAGGGCTCCAAATACGCACTTTCTTTTCGCCTTTAAATTGGTACAGAATAGACATCGGGTCATCATCATAATGCAAGTTTGTCTTGCATGTAGGCGGTCCAATCCAAGTTACTGCTTGAATCCAGTCACCCCAAAGAAATTCACGAGACATGAACTCAGTCCTAAAGAAACTTATCAAGTATCTCGCAAAAGAGCCCAAAAGTGAAGAAGGTTTACTTGAACGATGTCTTGCCAATGAAAAGTTTTGGACATCTTCCCAAAGCCTTGGACATTCGTGGAATAGTTCTTCATTGTGACTAAAGTAATATCCACCTACATGGTATTGAAGTTGCGTCCGATTGATAGGTAAATTGTCCATTTTTCGCTTCTTGATAGCGGATTCAATTTTTAACAAGTCGTCGATATAATCGGGCAACTTTACGCCACTGTGTTCAAAATTAGGGCAAACGGACGCAAAATAGCTTAAGTCATTCCAACTTTTCGTAGCTGGCCACTTTTCCATATGCTTTCTCACTACAACCGGTAACCCCTTGGCAATATAATCTTCCAAATCTTCGTTGGTTATGTGGTCCACTATTGGAATCTGCTTTAAACCATGGTTTGGGACATTAGGAACAACACGGGTAAAACACTGCGTTGCAGAGAATTCTCTAATCCAATACATAAAACTGACCAGCAACAAAACCAGGAAAAAAAAATAGTTTAAATACCAATAACAATACAAATGTCGACACTGCATTTGGACCAGAAAAAGCCTTGGAAAATTTTATGATACCAATTTCAATTACGAATCTCTTTTTCTGTAGTCAAGAGTGTAAAAAACAGAGGTGGTAGATTCCACTCTCCTCTGTGCTTGCGGCCCATGCCTTTTGCCGTCGCAAATTAGCACGACAGGACGAATTAATATAAAGAAGAAGAGGAGGAGAGATAGAGAGAATTAAGAAATAATAATAAAAAAAAAAATTAAAATGAAAATAAATTATTAAAAAAATAATTATTAATAATATTAAATAATAAAATAGTAGTCCTCTCTCTACTACTAGCTAATAATAATAGATAGTTGCGCTAGCTAGTTGTTGTTATTAATGTAGTATGATAATGAGTGAGTGTGTCTCTTACAATTGTTGTTTTCAGAAAAATTAAAAGGAAACATCGCATCACCAAGCAGCAGAGGCTTGTGCGCTAGCTAGGAGGCTCGTTTTAATATTAATTTTTATTTTCTAATTTTAATAATTATTTCAATAGTAAAAATAGTATTCTTGTTGTACACTATTATCTGCTCTGCTGACTTCTTCTTTTCTCTTCTTCTTCTTCTTTTCTTGTTGTTTTTCCGACCTATTCCCTCCACACGCCATCGAGGTGCGGACTAGCTCTTCCAACACATAGAAATGTGAAATAATCATCGATGTCCAACACTAGTGACCGCTTTGTCTAAGCTATGGATGAAGACATTTTTTCCGATACGATAGACGTAGAAGGCATTTACATAGAAAAAGGGCGCGAGCAAGCGAGGCTAGAACTTGAAGGCAAACTTGTTGACACGGGTGCGTATGATACTGGCCTGCAGCACGGGAAGCTTGTTGGTGAAGAGTTTGGCTTTTATATTGGAGTCATATCACAATTTGAAAAAGTGCTGCAGGCTTCATGTACAAATGCTAAAGAGGTTGATTCTTCGCTCTGTGGAGTAATGTGGTCGATGCAGCGTCGATCTCGAATACTATCTAATATTGAAACTCTAAAGACTACCATCAGTAAATTTTGTTCAACACCACCATCCAGTAAAAACTTTGACAAACACGCGACTAATATTAGGTTTTTGTACAAAAAAATTTGTGCTATGATATTGATA
The DNA here is from genome assembly GCA_900128575.1 of Stramenopiles sp. TOSAG41-1. Lineage (NCBI taxonomy): Eukaryota > Stramenopiles sp. TOSAG41-1. The sequence continues at coordinate 27,047 of LT658472.1, forward strand.
AAAGACAAATCATTCTTAGTCTATGGAGAAAACTCCGCAAAAGATTATTCAAATGGAGGAAGTTTGCAGGGCAACAGTGGTGCTCAGTCGCTTGAGTTCTAGAAAAGAACGACGAAAGTTAGATCTCCAGTGGCGTGGAAAATTTAAGTTTTTAAAAAGTTGTACGAGTACTCGTATATGCAACAGCATGTGTGTGTATATATACGGATCTCCAACATAATCAGATGTACTTATAAAATTCTGTTAAATAGTATATATTTTTATCTCTAGTAAAATTGAAAGGCGAAATGAGTTTGTTTGTTCGGTACTCGTAAAAGTATACACGAACAAACTCTCTCGCGGCGAAGTTGGTACCAAACTTCGGAAAATACATCTGCATCGTGAATCTGACGACAACGCAGTATCATCGTGAGTGTCAAAAAGGAATTTTATTTATTATAAAACGCCTTGATTGTATGCTGATTTATAATTAGACATGTAGTGATACAGCTGATTGTGAAGATGAATCGTATTTTTGCTACGAATGCTGGTCCCATCTAAAATCATTTCGAGATCGATGAAGTAGCTGCTGTAATCGTTGGCTGTAAGAACCATTTCACCACTAATAGTTTGCGTCTCATTTACTGCAATAGGTTTTGGGAGCAGCAATCTACATTGATACCAATGTGTATCGGGGGAAAATGGTGATGTTGATAGGCACACAACAGCCTGTGTACCAAAAAATTTCACATCGAACCAACAAGCCATGCCATGTACAATACTGGTCTTTGTCACTGTAAAGGAGAATGGAATGCGTATTTTTTCAAACCCATCCTTCTCAGAAACCTTGGAAAAATCAATTACATGCTTCACGTGCTCATCGCTGACCAACATATTCGGTGAAAAGTATCCTACAATTGGCTGTGCATATGCTTCTTTTAGAGCTGTATTTTTTGCCTTAGTCAGGTCTACGCCGTAAAAGCTACTCTGATCCCAGAAAGAAGTAGACAGCTTTTGCTCCTCAAAGATTTCACTGTCAGAAAACGGGCAAATATAAATTGTACCAGTTGTTGGAAACATTTTGCCTGATGGCTTCAGCCATTTTGTCCTGGCGTGCACAAAAACTTCTAGCATTCGCTCGTGCACTAACAAAAAACCCATCGGCTCGCTAATGATAACGTCGACTTTCTCTGGAAGGTCTATATCCTCGACTTTGCCCTGAATAACTTTTACAACTTCCTCGTATCCATTTGCTTTCACCAACTGCTTCGCATTTTCAGCAATTGCGCTAGCCTCAATCGCATAAACAGTTTTCGCACCAGCTTGCGCAGCAAACAAAGCCAATATTCCAGTTCCTGTGCCAACATCAACGACCACTTTATCTTTGAAATCAATCTTGTTCTGATCAAAAGCTGTTTTGTATGTTCCAGTGCGCACTCTGTCGTGCAACATATTTTGCTGGTGCACAATCATCCCATAATAGTGAAAGAACGAATCCCACGTTCCCACATTTGAGGATTGCTTTGCAGGTGCAAGTGATGCCATTTAATCAACTCTTAAATGCAGCCTGCACTCGTTCCTTTCATCCAATTGTGAAATATTGTAATTCGTGTATTATACAATCATCGAAGAAGCAAAGCAACGAGGTGTTTGTATTTGCATAATATATTAATAAAATAATAATTTGATGGTGGCGCTGAATGAAGGTAAAGAAGAGAAGAGAAGGAAATTAAAAAAATATAGAAAAAAGAAGAAAGGAGTAATAATAGCTAGCTAGTAGTAGAGCCACGTACGTAGGTGTCAAACGACTGGTGTTGTTGCTGATATTTAGATTTTGGGCTTTTTGCATTGGTGCGCACCACAACATAGGCGTAGTCTTCAAAAGGCAAGTAAAGATACGAATATTCTTCTACTACTCATAGACTTAGACAATTACGTATAACGATATCAACAATTAATTTGAAACAATACAAGAAGAAAAGAAAAAAACATTAAAAAATAAAAGTGTCATTAAGGGGGGAGGGAGTACTATATGCAGCCCGGCTGAAAAAGAAATACACACACTCCGAGAGACCTTCTTCACAACCCTTCTATGAATTCCAATCACATATACGATAATCTTCTACGGAATTACACTACCGCAAGTTTACTTGCAAACGTTGTTAACGCGATGGCGAAGGCTTGCATTGGACTTAAAGGATAGCGATAGTCGAGACTGTAGCGTGATGCATTGACTTTGCCGAAGATCATCAGTGGTGTATCGGAAAACTCTTCCTTTAAGTTTACGCGATCTTGGTCAACTTCCAGAATGAAGTTATTTTTAGATGCTTTTTTAACTCGCCCCCCAAAGTCTAGACACCAAGCTTCATCTTGCAGTTGAACAAAATTCGAAGAAGCAGGGGACGCAGGCTTGCAAAATCGCAAATTTATCTTCTTGCCTTCAAGTAGACGCAGTTGCTTTAATGTATCATGATGGTCTTCCTCGGTAACATCAACACCATTTATAGCTATTAAAATGTCCTGTTTATCAACTTTTCCACTTAATTTTGCATCTCCATGTTTTCCATCAGTACGATGAAATGATTTAACAATTGTTTGCTTGCCTTCCCAGTTGGTTTCCCATGATATACCAATGCTTCCAGATTCTGGTATTTCAACCAGGTACTTAACACCTAAAATCATTTCTTTACTTTGGATAGGTGACGAAACTTTGGGCTTCTCTGTAAGAAAAGCGTTTAGTTTTGTACCTCGACGCTGCGTCAATTCGTCTATTTCATCTTCATCGCTGCTTGAGGATGTGGATCCATCGGAGGATGAAGATTCACTTTGCCGGGTGCTTGCATTTGCATCGATAGCTGACAGGGTTTCTTGGGCATCATCTTTGTTATCTGCATTGTTTTTTGGCTCCGAAAAGCTTGCCATTTTGTCGAATAACTTGTTCCTGGCAATCGAAGGTGGGACCACTGATGGTAGATTTGTGATCCCTCATGCAAATGTGGAGTGTCACAGTGCATACAATAGCCTGATGCAATATAAGAACGAAGGTAATAATAATAATAATAAACGAGAAAAAAAACATCATAATAAATAATAGTAATAAAATATGAAAAATAAATAAGAAGAGAAGAAGAAGAAGGCAGCAATAATACGTATTTAAATTAT
>LT658473.1:0-29954 GCA_900128575.1 Stramenopiles sp. TOSAG41-1
TTTTTTTTTTTTTTTTTTTTTTTTTTTTTTTTTTTTTTTTTTTTTTTTTTTTTTATTTTATAAAAAAAAAAAAAAAAATAATAATTATTATTATTAATATGATTAATGATGCTAGAGCTAGTTATCACCTCCTCCTCGCACTCAAGCATTGAGAAGAGACTATGCAGCTTCCTCCCGAGAGCATACAAGCGAATAAGACGCTCGTTTGCTTAAATAGCTTGCTAACCAGCGTTTATGAGTGACAACGGCCTGGACGACGAAACTACTCTTTCGGCGCTGATCTATGGAAATCTTGATCCAGGTATTCTTCGAGAAAATAGCAGAGAAGCGCTCGAAATTTTTTTTTCTGATTGTAGCTCACTAAGTGATGCCAGAAATAAGCTGAACGAACAGAAAGTTCAAGTGGATAAAATTGTCGATGCAGTTGCTACACTGGACTGGAAAAATATTGTCACCGCATCATGCAGTATTGTGGAAATGCAGAAAGTGTACGCCAAAACTCTGTATCGTGTTTCGGATGCTAGGCGGTCTATTGTGGCGTCCAAAAACTTGTTGACGTCGTTGCCTCGGAATATAAGGCAGTTACATTTTGAAAAACTCGAAAATACGTATGCATTGGAAATAATAGAAAAGGTGAAGTACTCAGACGAACTTTGTAAAGCAATTAAAAGCACAAGCATACCGAAAACCGAGATAGAATCGTATACGCTAAAGTTATCCAGTGCTTATAAAGAGATGGAGCATTCTAAATACGAAAAACTAACGTTAAAGCTTGAATTAAAAAAGAATTTAGATAAAGCGGCGGAATTTCTTATTGAAAATATTGATAGGGAGATAGATACTTTGATTTTCGCTCCTACTAATAATTTCAGTAAATTGGTAAATGAAGATTTTTCCGTTGAGAAAGAAAAGAAGCATTGTCGGGAGATTTCAAAAATGTCATCCTTCATATGTAAGATTCTGGTTGCCAAGAATGGCAAAAAAGTTGACCGTAGCACTTGTATAGATAGCTTGGGTAAATTGAAAACAGCTTTGAATGCGCAATCGAAGTTTAACGCGCTTTTTTACAGGTTGCTGTGTAAATACAACGCAAAACCGATGGAAGATCTAAATAAAGCATGGGAAAATACCAAAACTTGCGTTGCATACGAAGTATTTATAAAGTTTGTCCAAGGTTTAATGACTGTTTGTGAAATATACATGGAAAGATTTTGGTATTTCTACTTTGCAAGTACTCAGGTTTTTGATGGAGATGATGAGTGCCAAAATCCAGTTTTATTACTACCACCTGATGAAAATCCTTTACTCTTTTTATGGTATACGGTACAAACTGATATCATATGCATTTTGCGTCGACACTTTGAGGAAGCATTGTTGGTAGTAGATAAGATTCAGGGGACTTCGAACTCAAGTAATAGAAAACCACCCGGGACACTCGTTGCTAGAAGTCTTGAAAATTGTTTCATGAATAATGACGATTTTGAGATGTCGTTTTTTGTACACGATCGATTGACGCCATGGCCTAAAGATTCAAAAACTGTATCTAAAGTGCATCTTCAACCGAAAACAATGTTTGAAGAATTTTTTGTCTGCCCTCCATCACCTTATAATGCTGTCGAGGTGTTTTTCATGGTCAGTAGAACAGCAAAAAAGATTGATGCCATAGTACAACCCAGTAATCCCATAAAATCATCTACCCCTTCTAGAAAAAGAAGGTCATCAAGGGCTGGAAGTGAAGCCTACAAGCGACCAGATTCTGCGATTGAAACACTAGCTTCGTTTATTGAAAACGCAAGGAATTTTTTATTTAATTGCATTAGAACTGATGTAATCAGGGATGTTGTTCATATTTGTGATTCACCGTCCGCCTTGGAAAGACTGCCAGTTCCAAGCACACCAGAATCAGCACCTCTGATCGTTTTATCTAGTGCAATAGACGTGATTGAGATTTTTGGAGGTTGGCTTGATCGTTTTTGTAATGCCACAAAAAAACAGAAGACGACAAATATGAATATTACGGGCCACCGTAATGAGCCCGATGGTATGGAGGTGGATGAATCACTCTTGCAAGAGGTTGTTCGTTCCATCGATAGTGGCATTGAGAGATATTTGAAGTGGTGCAACCGTATGTTCATAAACCACTGGAAAGAATCTGTCTCAAGAAGAAAGATTTCAGATTTTGGAGATTCATTTACATTGCCAAAATCAGGTTATGTTCTCGGAGCGCAGAAGTTTTTGTCTTGGGTTCTAGGTAAAATCGATTCCAGTAGATGCAATGATGACATCAATGCTGAGGAGCGTGACAGTTTTGAAAGTGAATTAATTCAGATTGGAGCAGCAATCGACAACGCTTTGCGTCACGAGATGGAAAGTTGTAGTGGCTCAACCGATAAAATCAAAATATCTACCCAAACTTTGTCTTTGATTGAAATGCAAACTATGGAAAAGAACTATCTTGAGAACAAGGCGCCTAATGTAGAAGGGAATTCGACTACTGCAGAAGGCCTTATGACTGATGGTCAAACTCAGTTTATAAACGAAGAAAATGTTATACCTATAATTGGGGGACTTGATAAGTTGGCTTCTTTATTTGCTACCCTGACATTTTTGGAAAGTAAAATAGAAGCTTTGATTAAACCGAAAATCCAATTGAGAGCTATTAATGACAGGAAAAGTGAGATTTTTGATTTATTCCCTTCTGCTATTAAGGCTCGTCTCTGTGCAAACGAATGTTTAATTCTTCTACGTTCGAGTTTACGGATACGTTCATATTGGCGCTTGGGTAACTTCATAAGAGATTATCAACGATATTCGACGTTAGAAGAAGCCAAATTGCAAAAAGATGCAGCTGATCCTTATACCGCTCTGCGGCCTAATTTTGGAAAAGCAGGGTCCGGAGAGAAACTCCAGAATGAAGGGCTATATCCTTCATATGTAGGAACAAAAGATTTACTGCCGCCATCCTTTTTACCATGTATTGCAGCTCTATGCGAAGATTTGTACAATTTCGTGGATATCGTCCTGCCACTTTTGCGTACAGGGCTCGACGAACCAGCTGAATTTGTTCTTGGTGGACTAGGATCTCTTATTGGAACAATAATTTTAGAACTACAACTGCGGCTGACCTACTTGGTATGCGGCGAAGATTTGGCTGGTAAAACACCGGATCCAAACGACAATGCTTCGAAATCAGGAAATTTCAAAAGGCGCAGGAAACATGACAAGAAGAAAAGGAAAATGATTTGGAACCACGTAAAGGTGGCAATGGGTGGTATCAAACGAGCCTTTATTAAAAATCAAACTGGGATTGACTCACATTATTCCATAATAGACGAGCTGAAAGGAGAAATCGCGCATTCAGAGAAAATATTGGATACGGTGGCATTAAGTTTGGATCGGATTATCCTAGAAAAAATCATAGCAACAGACAAAAACCTTAATCAGTATGACAAAAAAATTCTTGCTGGTTTAATCTTGTAGCATCAAAATCATCATTATTTTTATGTGTACAAATTACCACAAATGTTGCTCGTGCTACGCAAACACATACTTTGTTGGTGCGATATGTATATCTGTATTGCGTTATGAATGTAACGTGTACAAGTATAAAATACGTATCTTGTTGGTTTATATTTTTACAAAGTACAAAGTATATTATAGTATATGTATAATGTATACTTGTAAGACGTACTTTGAGCACCGTGTAATTTTGTGTCACACCTCTACTCTTTAAGCCTCACCTAAATCCACTAGCCCTAAGTACTCCTCTGCGATTGTCCCAACGCAGGTCCACTGTTGGTTCTCTAAAGTACAACTAATTATTTTCAAACGTACGCCGCAATTTTCCTTGATTTCTACTTCTTTGTCTTCCGACAACCACGACTCGTCTACAGCATTATAGCCTTCTTGCATATCCTGGGGCATCTGATGCCTAGACACGAAAACTTTGATAGGACCTGCATACCCAAAAAAACCGAGGTGGACACAGTTCATAACTTTCACATCCATAATTTCATTTTTGAATGGGCGAAACATCACAGCTTCGAAGTACAGTTGGAATATAGCGAAGCCAGTACCCTCTTGAATTTTACCTCCACCTTCACCCGGCCGGACCTGCAACACACAAACGCAATAACCAGCTTTCCCAAGTGATACGCCACGTACTTCCATCTCAAGCGTTTTTTCTAACACTTGCGACATCTTTCTACCAAAGGACTTCGGATGGAGACGCACTGTGCGCTTCATCCATTTTTTATAAAACATCTGCTGATGTAAATGCGTCCCCTAATATAAGTTTGAAAAATGGATGCACCCCAACTTACGGATTGTCACAACTGCCCGTGTTCTGGGTCGGCGTTCGTGAATGCTAACGATTCTGCGGTTTGTTCATTTCCTCTTGGTGTATTATAATTTATTTTATTATATCATTTTTTCTTCATTGGATCGATGATCATATCATCATAGAAGAAAGAATAAAAATCGAATCATTCATCATCATCATTCATTTTTTTTTATTTTTTATTATTATTTTTTTATTATTTATTTGTGCCATTTATTATTAGCTGATAAATATCATAGTCTATCAACTAGCTGCTTGCTGATGCATTCTCATTCTGTGGACGCCATCAGCCAAAGGTTGTTAGGGTGATACAACTACTACGACGCATACTACGGGTTTCATCGCTTCCCCTATGTAAAATGCTCCTTGGTGATTTCTCTCTTTACTTATTATTCCTTTGTTGTTCAGATTTTTTTCTTTCTTGTTGTGCTGATGAGTGTATAATAGTGAGAAAATGAATAACTCCGTAGTAGATTAAATAGATGGAAGAGTACAAAAAAATATGAGATGATAATTATTTATTATTACAGTGTATTGGAGAAGATGATAGAAGAAGTTAAAGTAGTATACAAGATTAAGATGATGATGATGAACGGAAGAAGAAAAAAAAAAAAAAAGAATGGATTTAGTAGTAGTATTTGCGATTACGATGTCATTAGACTAATATTATGTGTGATTGATGATGTGATGATGAGTTTATATTATATTATTATTATCATTATTAATAATAATAATCGACGAAGTTTCGAAATTATTCACGTATTTTAGTCGCCTTACCCAGACGTCGAAAGCAGGCCCTCTTACTTGCTTTCTGAAATGACACCACGGCAATGCAATAGCGAGGATCGCTTACATGGGAAATACGTGTAGAGGAAAGCTTCTCAAGGCCAAGGATAGAACTGCCTCAACTTCTAATGTAGATAAGCCATCAAGAAAAGAAGGTTTGGCTCACTCTGTTCACGATGACCCAGACCTCACTGTAAAAAGTGAAACTGGAGAGGCAGTCATGCTCGAGGAGACGATGGGTCATAGAGCAGTCAAGCGGAAGACCAGACAACAGATTTGTGTTAGCAAGACCAGCTCATTGGTGTCTTTAGGGCCGGTAGAAATAATAGAAATAACTAGCAAAGCGTCTTGTGATAGCGCAGATGGGCACTCACTATTGAATAGAACCAAAGCTGACTCTACAATTGAGAGCGGAAGCAGAAGTGTGTCAGCATCATTTCCTAATACGAAGTGGGGATATTTTGATAAATTAGAGGCAGAAGAAGCATTATTATCAATTTGGAAAACAAGTTGTAAACAATGCCAATGGAAAGATGAGTTCTTCAAGGTATCTCAGATCTGTAACTACAACACTTATTGGGTCCCAGCGTATGATTTGGTATCGGACTTGCGGGTTCCAAAATACTTACAAGAGCCGGTTGCTCTTTTTCATCTCGCTGGTGGAGCAGCGCGTTTAGACACTGAATCTATAAGAAGATCAGTTTTTCCAAAAATTATTGAAGCGTTTGAGTTGCTAATGTCGGTTTCGGAAACACATTTGCATAATTGTTTTTTAAGAATCAATGAAATATTGTCCCACGAGGACATTCATAAGATGAGCGATTCGATCGGTGAAAGCACATTAGAAGGATCAGACGAGAACATACCGTCATTTTGTGTGAGGTTGTATCGCAACCATATACCAGAATATTTTATAGTCGATTGCGACGTTCCGGTTTTTGGCCATGAGGATGAGAAGCAGAACGGTGGATGTCTTGAGAATGAATACTGGCCTCTCATTCTGGAGAAAGCCATTGCTAAACAATATGGAGGTTACGAAAATATTGGCGCTTTAAATTCAGGCCAGATTTTTCATTCTTTGGTAGGCGGCAATTGCCACCACTTACAATTAGAAGACGCATTGGGCACAAAGGATAGTGAAAATGACAATATGACAGTCGAAACGTTTTGGCATATGCTGCTGAACTTATACGCGGATGGAGACATTATTTGTGTAAAATATGAAGAGTGTAAATTGACAAATAAACCTAATGAGTATTTGCAATGTACCGAGTTTGTCCGCAATAAAACGTGTAGAGATGACGGGAACGAATCGATTGTGGAAGAAAGTGTGCCGGAAGATAGCGAAGGGTTTACTAAGGAACGAATAGAGTGTATGACAGGTCGATTTGTTCAAATTAACCATGAAAAGTATTATTCGTGGGAGAAGACACTCTCGAAGAAGAAGTTCTTTGTGTGCTTACTGCCTCACGATGATAAGCCATTCCGTGAACCGAATTTTTTTCCGAACACAAAAGTGACACAAGGTGATACGCACAAAAATTCGTACGAAATATAAAAGTTATACATGCAGGACAAAGGTAAATTAATTGTGTGCATGTATTATATCAATACGCGTATAGAAGGGGAGACTTCAAATATATATTATATGCTCGTATCTATGTTTGCGAATATTTTGTGTAACAAACGATGTTATGGTATGATACTGATGCTTCATGAAGCTCTGACACCTTGGTACTAAAGACGCAAGATAAAAAAATAACTGACGCAAGATTCGTGGAAACGAGATAATTAAAAATATATTGTGTATACGCACGCTATAGTATTATTTGCAAAACACTATAGAAGAAAGTATATTATTTTTACGAAACAAAAACATAATGTTATACATATTATCTCTGAGTATCTTTTTACTGGAAAACACTCTTTGTTCCCCTTGTTCACGCCACTCTTTGTCGCAAGTGGTCGATACCTCGAATTAATCCTCCATATCGCCCCAGTTCCCCGACTTGTTGAGGTCGTCGGTTTTTATCGGGTAGTCTTCCACAATTTCACCATCTTCAAGTTCACTGTCCTCCTTTTTTGCATTATCTTGAGCTTCGTCGGCAGTCTTCTTTTTTGCCAAGAAATTTTCGTATCTGGATATTGTTTCATCAATCATGTTTTGAGCCTTTTTGACATTTTCGGGGGTACCTATAATGAAGCACTTGGTTGCTTTTTTGGCAATTTTTATCCTCACCTTACTTTCATCCTTAATTTTGTGAATATTTTTACCTTTCTGTCCAATTACGGTACTGACAGCTTCTCCTAATTCTCGCTCTTCCACAATTTCACCTTCGTTGACTTCATAAATGGGATTAGCAGCATTTTCCAATGCCTTTTTGATCAACGCCTCGGCTTGCAACACATTGGCTTTCATACCAGTAATGCTCACTTTGCACAATTCCTCATTGCGTATAACCTTCAAACGCGCTTTTGAAGACTTCTCAATGCCCTGTATTCTTGCTCCCTTTTTGCCTAGAACAGCTCCTACTTCATCGCGGCTAATATCAATAACTTTCTCGAAGTTTGCATTTGCGATCAAATCTCTAACCATTTTAACACCTTTGGCAACGGCAATTTTAGTGCCTGAAATTTTGACGTTGTTTGTGTCGCGATCCACAGCAAACATGGCACTGGAAACATTCTCCATGTTGCGGATTGTCGCTCCCTTTTGCCCGATTAGCAACGAGCGATTTTGCTGCGTTTTTAAATCTACTACTTCCGTGGCCTCGTATTCTTTCCCTGGTTGCTTTTGACCTTTGCCAGAGTCACTTCTGCTAATAGATAGTTCTATTTGGGTCTTTGCTGCATTGACCTGGTCAGAACGACCTTTGATAAGAACCTGCGGCTTGTCTGGAGTATCGGTTGTCACACTAATCCTAGCCCCTGTTTCCTTTTCGATACGTTTTACATTTGCACCAGCTTTGCCAACCAGTCGACCTATGTTCCCCTCTTCGATGGGGACGTACACAGTTTCAATCGCTGGCTTGGTATCTTTCTTCTTCGGGGACTTCTTCTCTCCATCGGCACCTTCCTGTGGGGCTTTTTTCACTTTGCGTTTCGGTGATCTGGCTTGCGGCGAAATGGTTTCCCAACCCTCGTCGTCAAAAGTTGCCTCACTTAACACTGCTTCCATTTTTATTTTTTCTGCTTTCTTCCTTGATTCCTCTTTTTTCCGACTTTTGGCTTCCGTCTTGTCGTTTTTCTTGCTGACAGCAGCACTTTTTTTTTTCTCTTTTGTCGGAGACTTTGGGGTCTTGCCCTTCTTTTTCTTGGTACTCTTACTTTTCCGAGAAGCCACAGGATTTTTTTGAACAGTCCCTACCGAGCCTTTGCTATTACCTTGATAATCATCTTCAACATCGTCTTTCGATCTTGTGCAGTACGCACCAAGCACGAGACTACCTATACTGCAAGCAGCGAGAGCCACAATCACAGCCGTTTCCTGCTCCATCTTTCCTTGCAATAAATAAATTTAAAAATATACGAAAGCGAGATGTTTTTCGGCCCCGTTACTGTTTAAGGTCGACTGCGAAAACTACAAATTCAAACCTTGTGTAGCAAGTGTATCGACTGAATGGTGCTGTCCCGTATTGGTGCGGTTGACTGCGAGCAGATGTTTACCAGTAGCGCATCCGGGTCCCACAGTGGGCTCAGATCTTGTGTACAAAGAAGGGGAGTCAGCCCATTATTATCACATTAAAATACAACACATCATTAATTTATTATTATTATTACAACCCGACCAGTTTGCTAGAGCAAACCACTACAACAACAATCTTCGGGCTCTGCTGCTGCTGATACTGATACGCTGATGCTGTCTGCATGCTATGCTAAACCTCTCTAGTCAACTGGTGATGCATCCCCCCCTAAAAGGAGAGCCAAAGTAAATAGTGTTCACGTGGTAGATAGCTAATTAATAAATGAGTAGTACATGCAATAATAGTTCATGCAACAAAGAGAAGGATAGATTAAAGATATAAGAAGAGAAGATAATAAAGATACTACAGAATACCATTAGCTAGCTACGACAAAATAAAAAACAACTGAACGAACTTGGCATCGTTCCCACCAAAGCATTGAGTAGCATTAGCGCAAACGAAGACGCTGCAGGAGGGTAGTACCATTCCCTTCTTTTCGGTAGTAGTTTAAGTTGTTGTTGAAAGACGAGTCCACTGGAGATTTCTACTTGCTAGCTACAATAATATGCTCTGTGCGTAGTAGAAGATGTGTTTTGATATCCCATAGTCCATCGACCATACATGAAGAAAATAAAACTCCCACTTGTTGCCTCAAGCACATCTCATCAGTATAGCTACTGTTATTTTATACTTGATTATTCCTAATAAATTATGCCATACCACGATTGCAGACCTGTAATTTAGGACGAAAGGGCTGGCTGGCTAACACAAGGCAATGAGCTTTTGCGGGGTTGGTATGTGAAATCAAAATCATGATAGTTTGGAGGCGTGCTTGCAAATGAGGCATAGGTTTTGTATAGAGGAAGGAAACAAGCCGGTTTCCACTAGAGACAAATGGATGCTCCAAGATAAGAAGCAGGTGACTATACATGTTTGCCTGTGAGATCGGTGGAGGGGGGGGGAAGGGCCGATTACTACGATGAACAGTATCCGTTTCAAATAAAACTACCTCAAAATGATAATCGCGTTTCAAAGTACTATGATCAATCATCACTACCATCACTATCATCGTCATCGCTGTCGTCGTTGATTAAAGCAGCAATATTCATGGTCACTTCTTCTTGCTCTTCTTGTGCATCCTTCACACCACGCTCGATCTTAGCTGGCTTGTGCTCATCAGAAGGTACATTTATACCAGGTGTCGATGCAAGTTGCGTTGGGGCAGACGGGCCAGCATTCATTGGAGTTGCCTTGTTTTCTTTCTTTAGAAATTTCTCTGCCCAGGGAACCCTTTTCAGATCATCTACCTTACTGTAGTGAAACTCCATCAGCATTTCCTTTTCCAGCTCGTGCATTTCTCCAACAATAATCAATGAATGTAGCGGACCACCAAAGTCAACGGTTGCCAACTCTCCCATAGCACCGGCAATCACAAGCTGATCCTCTCTACCAACTCGGGCTAAACCTACACACATTGTTGAGCGATTGTAGGCACCGCCCTTTCTTATGTTCTCTTCGACGTAAAGAAGTTGCTGTACAGCATTTGCAATGGACATATACCGTGGGGGCAAAAAAACCTTTTTCCCTCGACATAACGCATCCAAGTCAGGTTCCTTGACTTTAATATCTAATAAACATAAAGTGTGCAAGCCATGCTGGCGATTAATTTTTACTTTCTCATAATAACTAGTGGGTTGAGTTTCGTCAGAGCTCGAGTCACGAAAAAAACAGATAGATATGGTCTGGCCGTAGTTGTATAGTTGGAGACCACAGCATCCCACGGCGCTCATAATGCACGCGTTGTGGAATACCTTCACTTGTATCCCAAGCGCGCGTGCTCTCAACGCCAAGTCAGTGTGCGTGGTAGCACAATATGGGTCACCTACAACAAGAAAAGATACATTTTTCTCTCGTGCTTCATCCAGTATTCTATCACTTTCTGACTCAACGCATTCGCGGTCGGCCAGTTCAACCTTCTTTCCATAATATTGCTCAAGCTTCTGCACGTCTACTCCTAGAATTGAAGTGTACGACTCCAAAAACACTTTGTCGCTTTTCTTGATTGCATTCAAACCGTTGACCGAAACGTCACTTTCATTTCCTAGCCCTAATCCAACGAGAAACAGCGGCATCTTCAACAGCCTTTAACTCCCCAGGCTAATGCAATGGTGCAAACCCCATGTGAACGTTTTTGGCAAGTCTCGATCGGACATCACAGGAGGAGAGAAGAGAAAAAATATAAAAATAATAATAAAAAAATAATAATAATAATATAAATATAATGAAATAATAATAATAATTATAAAAAAAAAAATATTAAAAAAAAATAATAATAAATAATAATAAAATATAATAAATAAAAAAAATATATTAGAGTAGCTAGCGAGTTAGAGTACTACTTATCATGATGATGTGTGGATGGTGGTGGCCACCGCCGCCAATTTTGTTTTCGCTCCTTGCCTTTTGATGACACGCCACTATCTAGCACACCTGACTCTTACCTATCCCATGGGAGAAAGCATGTTACTACCTTTACTACGAGGCAATTTGTGTTGTTTGTTGCATAAATTTGATAGGGTTATTTTTTTACCACCAATATCTAATGTTTATTGTTTTATATTATTGAAATTATACTCTGTGTAATTATTAATTATTATTTTTTTTTATTTACGGGTATTTAAAAAAAAATTTTTTTTTCGGATTTTATTATTATTATTATATAAACAAAGATTTTTTATATCTGGAGGATTTTTAGCATGGTGGGAGGTGGTGTTTTGAGCATCGTTTGCATTTTTTGAAGCACGGCGGACGAGACGCAAGAGTCCAAGTTTGCGAGAATTATCCTGGGAATTTTGCTTAGTGTTCTCAACTGGATGTATGCGCTAGCTATTTTCTACGGAGAGGTTGCGGGCAGTTTTCGGTGGGAGCAAGTCATTCGTGAGCATCTGAGTGGGCCTGCTGTTGCTGAAAAGGCGCTTAAGCTCGGTTGTTTTCGCAGCATCGTTGACTTTGATTTTTGGTTGCGAGAGAAACACGATGTTCGTGGGAATTTGATGTTTGGTGTGCGGGTGGATCACCACCGTGTATCACAGATGGCGTCGATACTGGCGTCGGCGGTGGTGGTGAGTATTGGGTATGGTCTTCGCCGTCTGTTCGAATAAAATATAATATTATTTTTTTTGTGGTGGAGAATAAAATTGTCTTTTTAACGCATTATATGATAAATAAGTGTGTGTTAAGTTTGTAAAATATTATATTTTTTTTACTTGCGGGTTATTCCTTCTTCGCTCTCTACCCCTTTTATTCTATTCATCGTTTAGGAAAAGTGCAGATCCATTCACAATGAAATCCTCCGGATCTGCACTTCCTACAGGGACGCTTACCTCGGTCAGCAGCCTTTCTCTGGATGTCGAAAAATAGATCGGTATCTTGAAGCTGCCACCCAACTTCTTCTCGTCCTTATCAGCCAACTCAAATGCAATTGTGCATTCTTGAATCGCAACAACCTCGGCACCATCAATGTCGGCCTCTTCCAGGCGTCTGCCATTAAATGCAGATCCTTGTAGTAGTAATCCAGTAAGTTTGACCGGAATGGTAGAGCCATCTAGATCTGATCCAAACGAGGACCGCAATTTCAGAGAGTCCATGCGCATGTTTCCTTCTCTCGAGGTCTGTTGCCGTAGTGCCATCAAAAAAGTTCCAGGATTGAAGAGTTCTGATAAATTCAATTTTTTCCCCCGAACATCACCACTCTCGCCGTATTCTTTGCTCCATTGGGACAGAGATATCTTCTTCAGCACTATACTACGAAGCCACGCTTGAGGCTTTTCTGGCCCTTCCCACATATTCTCCCATTGCCTTGGAACAAAACCTGACAGAAGCTGTGCTGCATTTGTCTGAATTTCAGGAGTCAACAGCCCCGATTCCCAAAGAACCTTGTTAATGCTAGACATAGCATTGTCTACAACCGTGATCAATTTGAAAGCAAACTGGTTTTCGTTTTTAATAAATTGTTTGACCGGTTTAATTTTTGTTGGATCTTTGGCTTGTAATTGTGGTTCATTTGGCCGCGACAAGACATTTTTATTGGACCTTGTCAGTTTATCCCACAACTTGCACATTGGTCCGAGTACCTTGCGCCATTGCTCTCTGTCGAATTTGTTTGAACTAGAAGTAGACAGGGATAAAGATTTTAACTGCATCACGACTAAAGCCGATTGCGCTCTTTGGACTGATCTTTCTACGTTCTGTGGCAAGCCAAAAAAGCTAGGGTTATCATCGTCTTCCAAATTTTCAATTAAATTGTCGTAATCAATTTTGTTTGTTGACGCCTTCGGCATACGAAAGCCACGATCAGCTGCCCTGCCTTTGCCGCCGCCGCGCAAAATATCTGCATTGAAGTATTGCTTTAGGTACACAACAAGGACTTTAAAATCGTATGTATTATCAACACGGCCACCATATATAGCATTCTCCATGAGCCCAACCACAGTTTCCCAATCAATATTATTTCCCTGGGAAGTTACCATATCAATAACCTCGGTACCAGCACGTAAATCACCCAATGAAAATTCATAGAACTTTACCCATCCCTGAGGCATGTATGTTCTGCGCTCTTGAACTAGAGCATGGAACCAAGCCAACACAAAAAGTAGCTGCGCACGTTCTACACTACCTTTACTAATGTAGTCGTTGTTCCAAGACGCATAAGTGCGCTGTAAGTTCTTTTTCAGGCCAGGCGGAGACTCAAAAGTTAATTTTTGACTAATCTGGAGCAAAATTGGAGGAAAGTTGTGATGAGCTTCTGTAGTGAGCCAGAGACGAAATCCTTCTGCAGGCTTTAGTGTACTAATTTCTTTCTCGAGCTGAGGTAACCATGCTGTTACCAAATGCAAGTTTTTCAGACATAACCAGTCGCCGGCCCTTGCACAGTCGTGCAACATTTTCGTAGCTCGACTTTGTTGCCCACCACCCATCGCAACTTCTTCGTAGTGGTCCATGCCAACGGTGTCCTTAGCAAGATCTTCTAGCTCTTTTGAAGGGTCGGCACCAGCGCTCGTTACTAGCAATATTGGGGTAGAAGCCTTGCTTTCCTCTTTGAATACCTTCATTAGCCCAGCTGGAGGAGGCGCTACGGAATTGACGTCTAAAACCTCGCATACGAACTGATTCATTTGACTTTGCAATCGATCTGGTCTAAGTGCTTGGGTCAGCAAAATTTTTTGGAATGGGCTTAATTTGTTCTTGTTCATCTTCTTGGGAAAATCTTTTTCACACTCTTGAGACCGAGACCATTTCCCCCATAGACTGGTATCATTTAAATTCAGTCCAGACACAAATCTAGGAAACGTCGATTCAAGTAAAGCAAAAGCCTGTGAACGGCTTGCTGGTGCCCAGCTAGGCATGTTTCTGCTTGAGGCATTCGATTTACCCTCGCCTGATTTGCCCTCGTCAATTCCACTGACAATATCACCTGTAAACAGTTCCCATTCATTTTCTGCAAACATATGAGGGTACATAGCACGAACCAAATGTAAACCCCACATTAATCTATCAGCCTTAAAAAGCGAACGACCCACATCATAAAGCACACGCTTCTCTAGGGCTGGGGTTAACTTTGACACGCGGCCTTCCGTACCCCCCTTCGTGTCCATCGGTTCCTTCAGTGTGTCACGAAAACGATCCAAAAATGAATTCAAGGAAAATTGATACATGTGATTACACGATTGTAGTGCCTGTATCGCGAAGAACATCTTACTACCATCCCTTGCAAATGGCCGAAACACCTCGCGTTGCTCATCAACAGTCTCTGATGCCCGAGCTGATTCTGCCATACGCTCATTTACATCAGCCGCAGTTGTTTTTGTTTTCGTCAACTGGTCTATCAACTCAGTATTTTCAAGCAAATTTCCTTCTGATTCTGCCAGTGTTTCCAAAAGATTTTTTTCAAGCGTTGCAAGCTCTACTTTATAATTTTCTTCCTCGGCCAACAGTTTGCTCTTTTTTGCTTCTAGCTCAGGCTGCTCATGCTTGATTGTGACACCTAGTAATTGCCCTTCTAGACCACTACGGGTTACAGTGAAATTAACTTCCGTAATCAATGCCGAAGCATCTGGTGGAATGTATGGCTCTGGATTTCTTGTTGATATGAAGAGACGGAAGTTTTCCTCAAAATCAACGGTTTTATCACCAACCTGAACAACGAAACGTGGACCTTGGTGACGTAAATCACGACGTAACAAAGGATACAACATTGGATCAACAGTGTCAACTTCATTGATGAAAAGAATTTTACCGAAACGTACGGCAAGTTCCACTTGCAGTGTAAATCGAGGATCTGCGCGATTCAGAATTTCCAAAGGTCGCTTTGTAAATTCTGGTGATGCCAGCTGGTGCTTCATCCAGTTTGTGGCGGTCATCGCAGGATCTATAATAAATGGGACACGGTGATGTTCATTCAGGATCACAATAGCATTTTCCATTGACAAGGCATCGGCTGGAAGACCTGCTGCTTTCCAAACTAGTTGTTCACTTTCGGAACTCAATAAACGCCTATAATCAAAAGATTTTGGATCAACATCACAAAGGCCCGTCCATGTTTTGATCATCGTATCACGTACATCTTCGGGTTTTTTTGCCAAATAGGTGTTAAATCCTGCAGCAATTAGAACGCGAGAAGGTAGTGTTTCCTCAATTTGCTTCAGGTCTTGCACTTGGTCGTCCCACCGCTTCTTTTCTCCAGACAGTTTCCCTATTAAATTATTTGCCTTATCCAAGGTCTTCATCGTCTTTTCCAAATGGGTTTTTAAAATCTCAGCTTCCCGCGTTTTCTCCTTGAAGACATTTTTCAGCTCCTTGACTCTGTCATCAATCGTATCTAGCTCATGTTGACATTCATCTAGTCGGGCTGCAGAACGTTTGAGAGCATGTGTTGCTTCCTCTAATTCTTGCTCAAGCGGCAAAATCTTTTCTAGAACAAGCGAGTACCGTACATTTGCCTTTACCCAAGATGCTAAGGGCGCAGCAGCAACAGAGACGCGATAAATGACTTTATCTTCAAATGAATTAGCTTTCGCTCTCAAAAGTTTACTAACTTGTTTTCTCAACGACGGCGTCAAATTGTGGGCATCGTAATTTAAAATGTTTTCCTTAACTCCACGTTGTTGTAAGAATCGCTTCATAGAAAGCCAGCTTGTGTCTTTAATCCCTAAAAGCATCAACACAGCCGATAGCACATCATGAATAGCTTCGGGAGGCATCTTCAAAGAGCGAATTTCATTTAGATTATCTGATCTAATGTTTCCAACAGCAGTCTTTGCTTCTTCCAGAATAGGTTTAACTTCACTAAGTTCTACTTCAATATCCGCCTTTTTTGATTCTGTATTTTTTTGTTCAACTTCCATATCTTTACGCAGTATTTCAACTTCTTTTCTGCGGTCTGATGCAGATTCAAGAGTATCCGTTATCTTATCCATTGCTTTGTCAGCCATATCTTGCTTGACCTTAAGCTCCTTTTGTTGCTCCTTGGCTTCAGCTGAAAGCTTATCCACAGTTTCAGCCGCCTCTTCGAGTTTTGACAAACCACTTTGCAAGTGTTTGATTTCAGTTATCAAAGCCCCATGTTTTTTGGCATATAAGGTCTCAAACGTTTTCAAAAAGACTACGAAGTCCAACGGCGTAGATTTCCAGTCTCTCGTTGATCGATGAATATTTACCGCACTTTTGCGCAAACCTTCTGGATCGCCGATCGATCCATCCGCAGAAAATTTATCCGGTAATAATAAAGGTGGAAGCTCAGCCATGGAAACACTATTCCACTCACCCATCCATATAACCTCGCATCGTGTGAATAATGCCGGATTCGACTCACAACGTACTCCAAAACTAGGGTTGACGCTGTCCATTCCAAGAACTACATGTAGATTCTTTTTTATTTGATGCAAGAAGAAATCATATGGTGTACGGAAGTAACCATCTCCTTGCATCATTTGTTCTCTAAGTGGAGCTAGTAACGGTTCTAACTCTTCATGTGTATACAGACCTGGAACTTCTCCCGAACTTAACAACGAATTTATTGTTTCCAGAACATCATTCAAAACGTGAATATGGTGATCTTCAACGTAGAAGACGACGCCAGTGCCTTCAATACCAGCTACTTGCAAAATACTTTTTAGTTGTAGATGTAAAGTTTTAATGGAGTAGTCGTCTGTGATGTCAAGCATTTTGAATTCCATACCGTGCATATGAGCGACCAAAGATGTTGCTGTACGTCGACCGACTCCACTACGACCAACAAGTAGAAGGGATCCTCCAGTTTTAGACAAAGTACGATCGACTCTTGCAATATTATCTAATACTTCTTTGAATAACAAAATATTTAGCTCTCGTTCATCCCTTTCGTAGAGTTCTAAGCCGTTTTTAACTATTTCTGAAAACCCTGCATAATCTATTCTTGATAACATTGGCCCAACGTCTTTGGCGCTGCTGCCACCTGAATTCAAATCATCGTCGCTTTTGCCTTCTTTTTCCTTTTGACCAGCCCCCCCACCGACACTGCTTGCATTCATTAAGGAAGTAAAATATTGATCCTTGATGTCGGGCGCTTTGGACCATCGCGATTTAATTAGGGAATTAAGCATGCTGTCGAATTTACCCTCACTTTGCTCATCTACAAGTCGATCCCTAAATAAGCGTTGGGCTTCATATGAAACAACATCAAGCAAGTCTTCAGACGCGAGATCGTAACGCAAGAGTCCCAGGACCCAAGCTGTCAAATGACGTGGAGTAAAGAGATAATGTCGATGATCATCAACACTAAATTTTGCTTTGACTTGATGATATAGCTCAACCATAGTATCCGCAAGCTTTCTAGCTTCCTTCGGCGATTTGAAGCGGCTTTCCGCAATCTCTTTGTTTTCAAAAGCCTTTTCCAAAAAACTTGAGTATATGGACACCAGCTCATCCTTTTTTGGGTAATCAATATAGGCAATGTGTACAATTGCCGTAAAGCGTGTAGATAATGGATGGCGCCCAACAGTCGTGGCAGGGTTCATGGAGCATACAATGTGTATTCTTTCCAACGTAACAAATTCCAAATTTTCATTGTAGAAACCTTTAAATGTAATTAGCTGCTGAAGGAATGCAATAAGCATGCATGTATCGTATTTGTCCGGTTTCGGTAAATTGATATCCTTCAAATATAGTACAAGCCTATCGCCCGATCTTGGCCGCAAAACACGCCCAGTGTTTGAGTGTTGCTCGACGCAAGCTTGCTGTATTCGCTGGACCACATTTTCTGCGGTGGTTTGCGCATTGCAATGCAAAGTCGTTACCGTTGTTGATCGCTGTTTGGATAGTGCATACATCAAAAGCATATTCTTACCGGCTCCTTCCGGTCCTACCAAAATGAACGGTTCCATACGTTCCACCCACCCCCTGATAATGTCCATATTTCGCTGAACACTTACCGTACGCAATACAGGATTTTCATCCAATTCTCCTTCAAGATGCGTTTCAGAAGCATAACAACCGAGGACAGAGCCGTCAGCGTAGCAGTCTAGTGGAGCGCTGAGGTCGGGCAAACGTTCACCCGCCCAGCCAAAGACCTCCTTAGTGAAGCGCTCGCGATCTTCTAGCCCCAAATTTCCTCCCAAACCTCTGACTAAACCACATAAAAATTCTTGAACGGTGTTACAATCTGCCAGGTGAGAAAGGCCAGTGGTCACGGTACCTACCATAGTGGTATCCACTACCATCATTGACATTCCATCTTGAAGAACCCAGTCTAGCGATTGATAAAAAAAGTCTTTTACATACACACTGAGTGTAGACTGTTTCTCTTTGGGCAAGTTATTTAACCAGGAATAAACAAGGCGTTTTACATCGACATCTTCGTCCGATAAGTAAATCATACCATTACGACTGATAGTCGCAGGAGAGGCGTAAATGAGATTATGAGATTCAAATAGAAAGTTCACATTACTTCCAAACGATATCCGCTCCCCGTTAGGCATCGTCAGCAAATGATTATCATCCAGGACAGTATTCAGCGATTCAATCCATACAGGGTCTACATCACCATCACACACAATCCACGATCGAACATCCAAAGGTTCCTTCACCACTTTCCTAGCTGCATCAGTTAAGACACCATCAAACCATTCACGTGTGTCCATATCCATATGCCCTAATAATCGATCTCGTGGCATACTTTTCGGATTCATGACATAAATTTTAATTTTTTCGCCGACTTTTTCTAATGAGTCTCGTAAAATACGCCATAGACTAGTTTTCCCGCAGCCTGATGGACCTATAATCATACACCCCATACGTTGCTCTAAGCTTTCTTTCAATTGGATCATTTTTCGCACTTGACCTTCATCGAATTTAAGATTATAAGGCTTATTTGTCATTACTTCTTTCATTGCCAATTCGAGCTTTTCATACCGTATATCTTCAGAGCTTAGACCCGGAAATACGTCTGTTATCAATCCCAAAAATCCAATAGCATCACTAAATGTCAATTTCGATAAAGTATTCACACGAACAGATTTAATCAAGAGCTCCGTTTCCACACGTAAGGATAGTTCGGGACCGCTGTCAGCTTTTGCAGACTGCAGCAGCTTACCAGCAGTATTTAGAACAGCTTTCATAGCACGAAGGCCCCAGTCGTAGTGCTGTTGATCAGATAGAAGCTTTCTAGATAGACCATACAACTCGCATAATTTGTGAGCAATATCTTTGGCCCCAGAAAAGCCCTCAGCGACGAGCATTGCTTCCGCAATAATTGGATTATCAGGTTTACTCATCGCTACAGGCCTAAATAAATTCTTCAAATTCTCAGGTAGTTTCGACCGGCCACCATACTTCTTACCTGCAGGGTTCATAGTTACAAAAATACCAGCATTATGGTCCACATCGTCAATATTTTTTCCAAGCAGTTGTATCGAGGATGTCTTGTTTTTTATGGCAGATTGAATCACTTGAATTTGCTGCGAGACGGCCGATAATTGATCTTCTTTTAAACGATTGAATTCATCAAAACATCCCCATGCACCGCACTTGACAAGACCAGTAAAAATTCTTCCCATACTTTCGAAATCGATGCCTTCATCACAATTGAAAACCAAGACTTGGCGGCCAAGGCAACCGCCAAGCGCCTTCACAGATTCAGTCTTCCCCGTACCGGCAGGGCCATAGGGATTTCCACCAAATCCCATTTTCATGCCTTGGGTCATTGTTAGGTAACATTTATCAGTCAGCGGCGTGTGACACAGCTTAATAAAATTACCTTGATATTCGTACGTATACTTGAAGGTAGCATCAACCATCTTCACGACGCATTCGTTAGTACCAGATGGGATACACCAGCGTAATTGCTTTTGCCACAACCAAGATGACGTTGACGTTACGCCTTCTTTACGCAACATATCAATGACATCAATCATATGTATCAACTCAATCACTAAATTCTTCTTTTTCGTCTGCAATAACTTTTCTCTGGATAGGTCCATCGCAGTGTATGCACTCAACCGTGTCTCATACCGTTCTTTTAATTTTAATAAAGAACCAGATCGAATGGCGGCCTCAACATCCGTTGCAAAGTTTATCTGGGCAGAAACTAACAAGATTTGCCCAGGATAAACAGGCAAGATCGACCCGATAGTATCAAAATTTTCTCTGGAGCACTTCACTAAAATTGATTTTAACGTGTCTTTCATTTGATAAGATAAGTTCTTCAGCCAAACCTCAACATTTTCAGTTATTTCAACATCTCTGTCTAATTTCACAACTTCCCCTTGAACATCCTTCAGTGCAGTGACGAATTTGTTATCTGAGCTAAATTCAACTTGATGCACACCTTGAAACAATTTCTTTAAGTGAGCTTGAATTACAGCCGGATTTTGTGCTTGCCCTAAAATTTCTAACAAGTCGTCATCACCAATGAAATAAAAGCGAGGCATAGCCGACCTCTTCTCTTCCAAAAAGTCTGCTAGGGCTTTTTGACATCGTTCCAACTGAGATAGCATTTGTGCAACATTTTCCTGGATTCTGGAGTAAATAGAGTCATCAGCCAAGGAAAAAACGGTCTTATCACCCTCTAAACGAATTAAAATATCACGGAAATCTTCATCCACCTTCCTGAAACGTCCCTGTTCTTGCGGTAAAGCACCACGACCAAAAATAGGCTCAAGATACACCCATTTTCGTTGTATGCTATTTATGGAGTGCAATACTTCGTCTAGTAAAGCAAATTTTTGTTCGTAGGTCGAACCTTCATCCGCAAACGCTTTATAATATGGTGAATCTTTCAATGACTGTAACAATGACTGGTTGTCTCCTAACGATGTAAAAAGCTCCTTCCACTCACATATGAGAGGAGTGCGCCGTCCTAGCTCCTCGTGATCCATCATCTTTACCTCAGCCGCTCTCGCCCATGCTTTGATTTCCAATAGTGCTTCACGAATTGTTACCTCTCCTTGAGCTCTCGCAGTCATTTCCTTGGCAAACCTACCATTTTTAATCACTAACTCAATCGAGTCGAAAAAATGTTGCACTTTGAGATCAGTAGAATAGTTCTTAACACCTTTTATTTTCAACTTTTGGAAAAGCTCTTGCCAGTGATCGTCTTTGTAAGGCTCACCACGCATGAATTTCAAGGCCGGTAGAGCTTTCTTGAATTGCCGCAATTCTTCATCGATGTGTTCATCAATAATATCAATTATACCTTGCTTTGAACGTTCCTTAATTTTCGTGCTCCAAGCTTTAACAAAGTCATGAAGCTCAAACAATTTTGCGCGAAAAATAATCCAATCTTGTTTGCCCATTTCGTCCAAGGCTTGAAGGTACTCTTTGTACATATTCCATGATCCAGTTACAACATCAATATCCTCTTCCAGAGCTTCAAGATCATTAAATTTGGGAGGAGCCATTTGAAATTGTTCACAGTTTTCTCCATGTTTGGTTGTTTTGGCTTTCAGCTCATCAAACTCTGTACGCTTTTCCGTCAATGTGTCAAAAACACGGCTTATGGAATTACGATCCCATTCCTTCATTTCTTTTGGTTTTTGCGCGTCCCAGCGTATTTTAAACTTTGCTATTTCTTGATTTAATTCAATAATTTGCCTTTCCATATCCTCTTTCATTTTATTCTTAGCCTCTTCCAAAATATCATTGAAAGCTTCCACGGCAATATCAAAATTTTCCCACTGGGAGGGAAGTTGGGCAAGCCTTTGGGTAACTTCCGCAATATCAATTGTGCCAGCTGCTCCAGATTGCCCAGCCAACAATCTCTTTTGATCATTACAACGTTTAATGCTTGCTTTGATATCCGTTCTTTCATCGACAATGCGTTTCCATTCTTTCTTTGCCAACCCAATCTCTTCAATAGTTTGTGGCAATTCACCAAGAAAAGACATGGAATCATTCAAAAATGTCTCTACTGTGTTTAGTGTAGACAAAATACTTTTTCGTAAGGAGACAAGCAAAGCATCGCCGAAGTTTTGCAGATGATCTTCAACAGCTGCTTTGAAAGGCGTAGCAGACACAGAAATGCAATCAATTTTGTGGAAGTCCGATAATTTGTCCAGCATTTGTCGTCGTTGCTTTAAAACTTTGAAATTTGCTTCCCATTCAGGCACAGTGGTGACGCGCGTTTCGACAAACTCGAAAATATCTGGCACGCATCCTAAATATACCCAGCTGTTCAAACTTCTTTTTAGTGCTGATAATCTTTTGAATAAGACTTCCGCTTTTTCATACACATGTATAAGGCTACTAGAGTTCAAATCAGGCATTTTCTTGTACACATCCTTGTTTCCAAATCCCTCAAATGCGTTTGGCATGTTAATAAACTTTTTCATTTCCTTATAATACTTAGTTCGTAACTCTTCCACAGGCGGTCTGAACTGCAGTTGGCGACCAGAGAAAACCAGCTCGCATTTGATGTCCGGCAAAAATTCGCTCAAGCTTTCCAGTCCAAAACGATAACCCGCCTCCAACGCCTTGTATACTTGATGATCCCAATGTAAGTACCACTTTTCTAAGTGATCTTTGGAGTAGCCGCTTCCAATATTTCCCCCCATTTCCCACAGATCGTTCCAACGCTTTTTCCATCGTTCCTTTTGCCGCAGAATATCCGTGTTCATCAAGAGCAGAGTTGCTTCTACCATTCTCAAATGAGCGTGACGAAGACGCCTGTTTTCTCTGGAGAGGTTGTCAGCCGATTTTTGCAGTTGCCCTACGTAGCGCTCACATTCACCAGGTTCACTCCAGGTTACATCATTGCCATTTTTGCTACCGCGGCCCTTGACGCATTCATCAAAATCCAACAAGGATTGAAGTAGCATTTTTTTTTGCGAGGGTATGATTTGCGACTCCATAGTATTAATAAAGTTTGCAACCTTTTTTAGTTGCACAGCGTATCTGAAATACTTCTCTCCATCCTTTACAGCCCTTTGTATGGCCTTTGGAATACTATACCCAAGAGCAGATATCTGTCTGGAATCCCGCAACAATTCCGCTAATGACTCGCTGTAGTTGACAATCATATTGCCACTATCGTGATGAATTTCCATTAATCGACCACTTACTTGGACAGACAGTTCATCATTATTCAGTTGGTCCTCAACTTTTTCCTGCCACTCTCTTACTTGATCCTTCACCCATTTTTCTAACTTATCGTGTAATGCTTCAGCACGATCTTTGAATTCGTCGAAGGAATCCAAGTCTGAAAACATTGTTGAAACAGCTTTTAGGGTATACTTGACTTTGTTTCGAAGCTGCTTACCCCAGACAACATTGTTGACGCAAAACGAGGTATTCTTGCCTATGGGAGGCTGATGCTTACTCGAACCAGTGCGATTTCGACCACTGTCAACGCTAGATGACCTGTTCTCGAAATCTTCATCTATCTGTTCGAGATGAGATAGGAGACGAACCAGTAAGGTTTCCCTCTCGCTTCTCAAGGCTTGGGAAATATTCGGTCTACGCAACAATTGCTTGTATCTTCCGAATTCCCTGAGAAGCTGCTGAGGCTGATCGCTCATAGACTGCATTTGCTTCCTAAAATTATCGGCTATGTGCCTTTCAACCGGAGCCAAACGTTCTTCATATGCCCTAACGGCGCGTTGCCATTTTGAATCCGTGTAAGCGGAATAACTCAATGGCCTCATGCCTTCGAAAGGTTTGAACATATTGTCGATGTCCAACTGTCTTCTATCAGATGAAGTTACCAGCCGCAAAAGTTCTTCATGCATTGAACGCAAACGACCAACTTGTTCAACGCGTTTACTAAAATTTTTGAGATACCCATCCTCATAAATATCACCTTTCCACGGGTGATCTTCGCTTCCAGCCCAGTACTTTCCAGTGAGATCTTTCGTGGTCCTGTTCCACTTCTCACATAATCGTACTGCTTGTAGTAGGGCCTGACGGACCTTTGTAAATGTCCCATGCCATACATCCAGCTTTCCAATCTTTTTCTGAACAAATTGCCCGATAGCACTAGCAATAATGCCAAAGATGTGCTTCATTCTTGCTTGTGGGTACACGTCATTGCTGTCCACATCTTCCTTCCAAACATCATCCAAACAATTATGCGTATCTTCCAGCAAATCAATGACTTCTGCGAACTTCATTTCGTTCAAAGATGAAAATTTACTCGCAATGGTTTCAAAATAGTCTCGAAACTTACTAGCTCGGCCACGCCTTGATCTAGATGCGTTTGAAGACCAGTATTCGTATTCATCCTCGATCGAATTAATACTAGCAAAAACACTGTCGTCGTCTCCGTATTCCTCGTCTGTGCGAACGGCGCTGGCTAAGCGTGTTTCTAGCTGTGCAAGCAACTCTCCCAGCTGTGGATCCACATTTTCGCCACCAGATTCTAAAATTGATGGAAGATACAAAGAGTGCAGGTTAACATACAGACTTTGAAGAGCACTTTGAGTGCGCCCAAAAGTGGAGATCAGAATATTATGTGTCATATTGTCTGTTGTCAAAGGTTCTGAGTTTCGCTTCACAAATTGCACTCCGCTAGTGTCAGCTCCTTTGGCTATATTGCTGTTTGAGCTATTTACTAGGTTTGAAAATGCAACTGAAACAGCACCATTTTCATTTCCTACGATAACCTTTAGTCTTTGACAATCTAAATCATCCAGAAACTTTACCACTTCGGCGCAATCAAATACGCTTGGCGAGAGTTCACCTGGTTTAATATTACAACTTCCCAAAACAACGTTTTGGATATATTCCACACGAGGGTCGTCGCTCGATTCCGTTTTCGACGACATTGCAAACTTAGCCTGGAGTAGTCAAAAAGACAAAACCTCTTAAAAATGCTGCGCCGCGCGCTGCTAACCACTCAAGACGTGCGTTACGTTCAATTTTAACAATGACCGCGACACGCGTGTGACATAAGTGCGTGCAAGTTGTGGGGATTATTTATACTAGCGAGATCACAATCACAAAAAGAGAAGAAAAAAAAAGAAGGAGAGAAAAAAGAGAAGGCGAGAAGAACGAAAATAATTATTTATTAATAATAATATAATAGTAATAAAAATAATAATAATAAATTATTATTATATACAATAATAATACAGTAGTAAAAAGAGCAAAAAAAAGAAAATAATAATTATAATAATAAAGAAGAAGAAGGGAACAATTCATGATGACTGGAATTAAATGAAATAATACCAAACAACAAAGAACGATCACATCTACTACGAAGCGTGTGCAGGGCATACTATGTCTATAGGCGGCGTAACAACAAATAAACAATTTCAAAAAAAGGTAACAGTAGCTGCAGACCCATGCCATTCGTATACTGACAGGAAAAAATCCCTATATAACAAAACCATCCACCGATCTCCATGCTGTGCCCCTTAACAATTTGAAATCCTCTCATCCTCCTCCCCGATGAACCCCCTTCATCCTTGCTGTATTGCTGCTACTTGTGCGTATCAGTGCTGTCTTCATGCTATGCGGTCTGGGAGGGCTTTTGCACTTCATAGCGTACTTACCTGTATAGTATATACTATGCACCTGGCTCGCTTATACTCAGGTACCCTAATTCGCCTATTTGTGGCTTTGCTTTTTGCGAATGAAATATTTCAGCGACGAAATCGAGTTTCATCTCTTCGGAGATAGAGTTGTTACACCAAATAACCATCGAGGAGGATGATGATTCTTATGGTATTTATTCATCCTTTATTAGTGTTTTTTTTTCCTGCTCTATTAGTCGTCTACTTACTATTACCATCATTATTGTATTAATAGTTGTAGTAGTAGTAATAATGAAATAATTAAAAAATTTTATTAATTAATTATACCACTACTTGCGTACCTGCTTCGGCGGCGTCATTAGAGTATTGGGAAAAGACCCGACTGTCCGTTTTTTCTTACCGAGGCATATTCAATTTGCGATCTGTGAACCGGTCGTCGTTGGACGCCTTCTGAAGCACAAAATGACAAGTGCAGTCAAGGTGCCACCAAATTTGACGTTGAAGAAACGCCAACTTGAAACTAAGAAGGCGCGCGACAAGGTGTTAAAAACTCTGCACTTCAGTGTCGGCGACAGAGTTGAAGCGACGAATGGCCAAGAGTGGGGTAATGATTATTATCCTGGAGTCGTTACAGATATAAATACTTCTGACTGCACTTGCACCATTAAATTTGATGATAACGATTTCTCAGGAGCCATTAATTTGAAATGTGTTCGGCGCTTGTTCAAAGTTCACAAACGTCGACTGACTTTAAAGTCGGAAGAGGAACAAAAAAAACTATTAGTTGACGCGCTGCAACAGAGGAGTAATAGGAAAAAGAAACTTCTGCAACGAAAGTATACAGCATTTCAGCTTTTAGAAGCAGCTGTTATTGTAATTCAAGCCTATGCACGTGGTTATTACGCTAGAAAATATCTAATAAAACGTCAAAAGGCAGCGCTTCTACTGATATATAGATATAGACGATACAAAGCCGAGCAAGAACTTGCAAGGAGGAAAAAAATAAAGAGCTTGGGCCCCCGAGGTGGTATGTATTTGAATATAAATAAAGCATGTAAAAAAATTGTACATATATTTCGTCTTGCAAAAGGAAAAGGTGATGCCAGGCGAAGAAAAAAGTGGATCGTGACAATGCAATCCTTACTTCGAAGATGGCTATGGAGGCATAAATACTACGTTCTCATAAATGGATTTACGTTGATACAAAGCTATCAGAGGATGAGAACATGCAGAAAATCTTTTCTCTTAACAAGAGCAAAAATCATAATGCTGCAAGCAAATATAAGGTCGTTTGAAACAAGATTACAATACAACAAAAGTCGCTCCTTGATTATAATTGCCCAAAAAACCATGCGGCAAAGTCTGGCCCGTTTTAAATTCGTGAACACGAAGCGCAACTTTATTCTTTTTCAATCTTATGCCAGGGAACACATGTGGAGAAAAAGGTATTTGCGAGTGCGCAAATCGTTTATAATGTTTCAAGCCATAGTGCGACAAAATATTGAAAAAAATAATTTTGTCAATTGCAGGAATAAAATTCTGCTTCTTCAAGCCCTTATACGCAAATGGCTTTCAATGATCTTGTTTAAACGACGTATGTTTTTGGTTATCAAAACTCAGGCCTCCATACGCCGGAGGACGTGTCAAAACTGGTATTTTAATATTCGAAGAGGCTTTATCAACTTTCAGTCCATCGTTAGGCAGCACCAAGGAAGTCAAAAATACCACAGAACTTTGGCGTCGATCGTTCAAATACAGTCTCTTATGCGGCAATTTTTGGCAAAAATAACGCTCTTCAAAAAGAAGAAAGCGGAACAAAATCGTCAAGGTGCCGCAACGACAATACAAGCGTTGTGTCGCGGAGCAAGTGCTAGAAAAAAACTATGGATGGAGAGCATTGATTTACTAAGGAAGCAGGCCGAAGAGTTATACCAAGAAGGTCGAATCCAAGCTGCTGAAAAAATTCAATCAATTTATAGAACATATAAAGACAGAGTAAGGTATCATCGTAGTCGGCACTTAGTAGTATTATTGCAGAGCTGTGGAAGGCGCATTGTCGCAAAAAAAAAGTGTGCCATCAAACTTCATAGAATTAAATTGGTTCAAAGTTACGCTCGTATTTTTTTGGTAAAAGCAAAAATTCGAGTGTGGCATGAACATTGTATTCATATTCAGAAAATATGGAGACGGTGGTCAGGTATGAAGCATTTACATCATGTACTTACCGTATCCATGGTGCACTTGCATGCTTTTGGGCGTATGATAATTCAAAGATCCCGCTACTCAAAAGTCTTGTCTGCCATTAAAAGCATTCAAAAGTCCTACCGAGCAAAACTTTTACGTGGCCTTCTGAGTAGGCTAAAGCACAATGTCATTGTTACTCAGTCCAAAATAAGGGGGTATGTATATCGTAGTAGATATCAAAGGATGAAAAAATGCGCAGTGATTATACAGCGATATGTTCGACGTTTCTTTTGTCAGCTGGAACGTCTGTATTTGAAAAGCGCAGATTTTGCAGTAATTATACAATCTTTTTGGCGGGGAACTAGACGACGCTTGCATATACGACGCGGCTCACGTCTTATTTCAAGTGTGATCAACCAAACACGCTTAAGACGAAAGTTTAATAAAGAGTATCAGATGTTAATGCTGGAAGCAGCCGAAAAACATCGCATCGAGAACATGCTGAAAAGCACCGAAAATAGTCGTGCCCCTGCTCGGATATCCGACGCTGGATTAACTTGTTTGGTTGAAATGCGCCTTAAAAGTACAAAAAAAATACCGTACAAATCAAAATATGCGCGTCTAATACATGCTGCAACTCAAATACAAAGGATATTTCGAGGGTGTAAGACTCGAGCCAGATTGCAAAAAGAGACAAGAATTATCTTGCATGCGATTGAACTCACAAATATGTGGGCAGCAAAGGAAAAAGAGCGACGCGAATGGATGCTTGAAAAAACTGCTTTAAACGAAGAAAATGTAAAAACTCATGACGTGTTGACAATTTCAGAAACAATGATCCGAAGTTTATTGGAATCTAAAACAGGCGCAAAAAATAGTGCATTTTTCAAACGTGACGGACTTGACGTATCGTATTGCAACTCCCGAGAACGCATCTATAAGGAAGAAAAAAACGATCGAGCATTGCACATCGGAGAATTGGAGACACCATCGCCACCATGCTTGGAGAATCGAGACGTCAAACAACAAATTACTATTAAAAAGAAGCCAAGGTGGACCGAAAATAAATTCAAAAGATATTTACCTACACAGAGTTATCTGGCAAACTTGCATCCAAAGTATGAAGAAGTTAATTCGGTGTACACACGCCTATCGACGCATAGTTTACATCTACTGCACACCGCAAAGATGGATGAAGAAAAGCTAAACCTGAGGAAGGACAAATGCATAAGGCGAATACAATGTATTAGTCGACAATATCTTCGCAAACTTCATAAAATGAAGGCCAATATGGAGGAGATTTTCGATTACAATAAAGTTGCTCAACACGGAGTTATCCTGGCTCAAGCAAGACTGCGCGGAATTCATGGGAGAAAACTCTATAAGCGTCTTCTGGCGTCAAGGCAAAAAGCAAGAGAATGGCAGGCAAAGTATAAACCAATGGAAACAACGAAAAGGCGTTTACGAAATATTGTTGCAATGCAGAGTATTGTCCGAGGTGCAATGCTAAGAAACAATCTTCGAAAGCAACATGCTCAACAGGTTAGGGAAGCAGCCTTGAGATCGTTTCGTGAAAAGTCATATTCAATTAACTATGAAGCTACACCAGAAGAAAAAGATACCACTCACAGGCAAGATAAGGTAAAGCTGAAGAAAATGACATTAGCCAGCAAGGAATTGTTTGCTGAAATCCAATTCCAGTTGTTGGAAAAAAAAAAGCGAAATGAGTTACAATAATATCATCCATAATATAAATATTGATTAACAGTCATAAATATTGATTAACCGTGTAATTTAAAAATAATTTTAAGGTTACTAAAGACTCACTTTATGGTCGTAGAAATTATCGCAGAGTTTTGCAAAATTTTACACGTCACTGGACGTCTATGATTTCAAATGATACACAATCATCATCAGAAGACTCGATTTCGCAGTCTTACTGATCGTCTTTGTTGTATT